>JAENRP010000206.1:0-30984 GCA_024741835.1 Diplocarpon mali
AGGCTAGAGTAGAGCACGTGGGCACTAGTGCAGGGGGATAAAACTCACAGCTGTACCATACCTAATACAACAACCTTTTTCCCCTTTTCTGAGGTATTACCACACCTACGTTTGCAATACCTGCCTATATGCTTATTAGCCTCAAAACGCCACCGCATGCGCTCCCGTCCTCTGCAAGGGGTGACAACACTCAGCGGTCTGAAAGATACGCCGAGTGGTAAAAACACTAAGAAAGAGAAACCCCGAAGTCCAATCCATAGTGAAATAATAAGCGCGACGCCGCATTCCCCGGTCAGGCTTAGAGTTTGACATCGCCGACCAAACCAAGCCAAGCCCGGCAAAGACGCGGAGCCACGCAGAGCGCACGCAGTTTAGCGACGCCAGAAACGCGACAAAGGATTCAGATGGATAAGGGTGTGTTGAGCCTCGGAACTGATAAGGCAGCTTTCTTTCTACTCTACATAACCATCTCCTGAACAGCTGCTACCTTGATCCTGCATTGTCTTGCACTCTCCGCTGTTTACTCCGCTTGCACCACCTTCTAGCTTCGCGTATTGGTATGTGCCAGGCTCCAATACAAGTGTCGCAAAGCACATAAGAGAAAGCAACATCATGGCGACGACAATAAAGTCTATTCTGTCAGGCGCAACCTTCGGAGCAGCCTTGATCGCAGCGGGTGTCTACTCTCCCTCTGTCATCATAGGCCAGATGCGGCTGAGTGACTTCCACATGCTGAAGACTTTCCTAGCAGCAAGTGCCAGCAGCGCGTAGGTATTTTTCCTGAGCTCAGAACGCCAGAGGTGGACTCGGAACCTGTAACAGTGCTGATCTTTACAGAATCGCCATAATCCTCACAAACAAATACAACATCTCGTCTTGTAAAGCCCGCACCCCTGCGACGGTCAACCTCTTCAGCCCCTTCGACGGTAACATCCTCGGCGGCGCGGCCCTTGGCTTTGGAATGGCGCTCACCGGCGCGTGTCCGGGCACCTTGATCCCGCAGCTCGTCGCAGGCGTCAGGTCCGGGCCCCCCGTTCTCCTCGGTGGGCTCCTCGGCGGCATCCTGTTCTCGAAGTTCGGCAAGCCGCTCCTAGCAAAGGTCCGGAATAGAGACCTGGTGGACAAGCCGACCGTCTTCCAGAGCCTGGAGATGACGCAGGGAGACGCGACGGCTATCTACGAAGCGCTCTGTATCGCAGTCATCGGCAGCCTGGCGCGCTTCTTCCCCGACGGCGAAGGTCTCCTGGTGCCGAGCGTTGTCGGAGGCATGCTGATTGGCGTGAGCCAGGGAGCGAGCTTACTGCTCACCGGTGGTACGCTGGGAATCTCCGGGGCTTACGAGCAGCTCGGGGACCTGTTCTGGTGGGCTGCGCAGTCTGCCGTCGAGGGGGGGAAGAAGCCCAGACCGAGCATCAGAGCGACATCCTTCGCCTTGGGCACAGTTCTCGGAAGCTGGGGGCTTTTCGAGTACCTGGGCCTCACGATCCCCTCATCCGAGCTTGAGATCGGTCCCTTCAGAGCTGTGTTGGGCGGGATCCTACTCACTTTCGGATCGCGGATCGCAGGTGGGTGTACAAGTGGGCATGGAATCAGCGGCATGTCACAACTCTCTGTTGCCAGCATCGTCACCGTCACCTCGATATTTGGAGGGGGGATCGCGTTGGCTGCCTTGATAGGATAGGGTAGCAAGGTATCGTGGGTCAGCTCTGGGGATACTTCACTTCTGGTAAATTCTTCGAGATACCCACTTTGACGTGAGCATGCAGCACGTTGGATACCCTTCCCCTTTCAGATCTACAGTGCTCTGCAAGGGCCTACTCTGAAGGTTATGTAGAATACTGGCCAGCTCTTGTGCCGGCTGCAACTTTGTCGTTGGCCCAAGGAAGCTAAGCGAGCTTGTTGTCAGAGCTCGTGGGACCTTGCACTTCTCTACAAGTTTCATGATAAGTTCACAAAAGCAAGAGTAAAACCGCACGTCCAGCATCTGGCAGAAAGTTTTGTTTCCCATCGTTATCGTTGCGATGTTTCGTTTGCATTGGATCGGCCATAATTTCCTATGCCTGACAGCAACATCCGCTAGCCGCGACTCGCCAACCTCCGACCCAGTTCCACAAAAATAGACCTTCCCTGACTTATTGATAACATACATCCTTTAGCCTCTGATACCTTCTCCCAACAGCAAACTGCTTTGCAAAAGTACATGGTAGATATTACTATTTCTACTATCAGCTACATGATTTCAAGCTTCTTAATCAAATATAATATATTCTTATGCTAGTAGTGAAGAATACAGTCACGTATATTCCATCGTCTGTGTTATGCCGGTGAAAGCCGTGCTCAACTATGCAGCATCAACTTGCTTGGCTATACAATATTTAAACTAAGCTCAGGTTATACCCTTGCTAAATTCTGGCAATTACTCAAACCGTTCTACATTTGTGTACAATGATTTCAGTAATATCGCAAAAAAGCTCAAGCGATCAGGGCCATGATTCAGGGTAAAACGGCGGTTAAGTCAAATCCGTTGCGAGTGGCTCAGTCGTCGTCAGCCAGGTTGACCTCGGGAGTGTAATTGCTCACCGGGATCGAATAGCCGACTTTGTGGAGCAGTTCACGATATGATGGATTGGAAGTGCAAAATAGATCCTGTTGCGCCATGAGGAGCCTGAGGCTCTAAGGACTGGTTTATGTAATCAGCCCCTGAAGTGGCCAAGGAGCAATCCTATTTAACGAGCTCAGATATTTAGCTATATTAGAATTTTACAAGCCTCTGCTCACCACTAAGAAAGATCGCTATTCTCAAGCACGACAGATACCCAACTCATTTTCACCTCTCTCTGGTACAATCTCCTCAACACATCTCGCGACAACCACCCTCTGCCCCTTCATCTGGACATCACCTAGCCCTCCATCATGCGGCACACATCGCCTCGAACCACCCTACGACCCTAATTCCCCTCTGGAATTAATCCGTCTAGGCTTGCTGGACTGAGTTGTCAAGCACCTGCTATAGCCAACACCGACCGTGAGATGCCGCGCTCTTTGAGCAACGTCTGGTGTGGTTCTTGCACAGGAGCTCAAGGTTCATCTCATCTTCCAAACTAAGCTTTCAGCCTTCCTCGATCGAGCTGCGTTTGCGAAATCAAATAGTCTCCGACAGGTCGGCGCTGCGACACAGTAGTCGCGGGGTCTGTGAGCATATACTGTGCGTCCGAGCTGTCACTACCAGCTCGGTGCTGGAGCTTATCCGCATGTCTCTCACACAGGCCCCCGTTAAGGTTTACCAACAGCTCGGTGCATGGGAGTAAGCCGTGGTACTCGGTGCAGCAGGGCGATTTGCATCTCTGCATGTACCTCTGTGCTGTTTTCTGCTGCCCGCAGCAGCTGGACGTTTGCCTCGGCTGCCGTCCGGGTTTCTTTAACTGTTCGCAGCGACAGTGCGTGGTGTTTCTCGGGTTTGCTTGCCGTATTGTCGGTGGCAGAGGTTGCCATAGCTACGTCTAAATTAACTTGTCAACGCGTGCACTAAAAATCACACTAGCAAGACTTAAGATCCCTAATTTTTAGATTCAGTTCTCTAGTGGCAGCGAATTGGAGCAGACTGTCCTCGACAGCGGGCCAACTGATCCCCGCCCTGTAACTATGTTTCTAGGTTTCTTCAGGAGGAAGGGTGGTGGGGAGGATAGGTTTCTCTTTTATTTTCCCTCCCTCTTTTTTCTTCTTCTATCTCTTCTTCTTCTCATTGACTCATACCTTTTGAAGCACAGATCATCATATGGCCGCGGTGCTGTGGAACGAAACGAAGCTACCCCAGCAGAACGATGGAGGTATCAAATAACTGGAGTGACAGGGAGTTGTATTAGACTCGGAGGAGTAACCTCCGAGGGAAGATATTTATAGTACATCTAGGTGCCTAAGGCACCCCATAGGCTGACTAATAATACCCTTTCCATTCAAGAAGGTGTTTACTCCCTATGGCACATACGAAGCCCCTTGAGTAGTATAGTGCCAGATATCCTACTAATCTAATAAGAAGATAGCTATATAATAAAATAAGTAAAGGCTATTAGACTGATTATAACCTACGCTCTACTTTAGACTAGGTATATCAGAGTTTTAGCTTAAGTAATACGTAGTATAGAAAACGAATAAGAAAGCCGCTTATAATACCTATTTATCTCTTACTTATAAAACGCTATATAGATAGTATAGCCTTAGAAACTCCCCTAGTGCTACCAACTGACGATTAATAATTTAGAGCAATAGGCAAAGAACGCATATATTGCGGCTAATTAATATCGACTAGCTTATAAGAATTAAAGAAGATATAATAAATGCCCTTGAAGTTGGAATGTCTAAAGATCTTATATGCTATAAGTACTAGTAATTGTTCATACTGCCTTTGGCAGCTTAAAAGCCGCATTACTAAGTCGGATATTCTGGAAAATAGGAAGCTCTTGTTTAGCGGTTGTAATTAAGTGGCCTTCGCGCAATCTGAAAGCCTTTAAGTAGTCGCTATAAAAGTGATCATATATAGTAGTACCATCGATTTGATAGAGAGTATAAGACCTCCCTATCTTACTAGTATAGCCGATAATAATAAAGGGACTACGCTATGCTAGCTATAACTTCTTGCCTAATTGCCTCTTATTGAATAATATAACTAATTGACTAGGAATCAGAGCTTTATTTAAGTGAACTCCTAGATCATAGCGTTCTTTTGTGCGCTAGCGAGTATAATCGGATCTAATATCGACGATTCCTCAGATCTCCTATCTTCTAACTATATAGTCGATCATAAGGTCGGTATAGTCGTTGCTATTCGGAAGCGCAGCTTTTAATTCGCCTTTCGGACTATTGATAAGCGCAGCTAGTAATTGATAATAAAATGCTAGGAACTATTGATTAACTATATTAAAGCTATTAAAACTAAGCAAGATTTCGAATAGGCTATAGCTAAGGTAGGCGATATAGCGATTATTAAAGTTATAAAGTGCTCGATTAAGCCATTTTAGCCAGAGTTAAGGCGCAGGGTACGTTTTCTTTAGTACTTACTAGAATATATCTACTGCTTTCTCGATTATTCCAATAGCCTTCTTAGCTCTAAAGGGAGATATGGTCCAGATTGCGCCTTATTCTTTTGCCTAATTGACCACTTCTATACCGAAATAAGGGCTTGGATTAGTATAAATACCAACTAGTATACTATATACGCTAAAGATATCAGATAGGAAATCAATAATAGCAGCCGAATTATTAGCATCGAATGCCTAAGTTTATATATAGCGAGAAAAGTAGTCGATAACTAGCAAGATCTAGCGAACTTTATTTGGCTAATTAAAATCAGGGAAAGGTCTAATCCAATCAGTACTAAGTAACTCTATAATACTAGAAACTATGACCTTAATAAGAGTCTAGGTCCATCGAGCGGTACTATGCTAAGTATAGCGCAAATAGCTAAGTATATAGTCTTTTGTATCTTTTGCCATACTAGGCCAGAAAACATCAGATAGCTTTTAAATAGTAATAGCGGTCCAAAAGTGGCCTCCTTTGTTATAGGTAGTATATAGAATGGCTGACACTTTGCTAGGCAATATATAACGCTTGATCGCCCTTCGGATTTGGATATATAAGTTGCCTTAGCTATTAGTGCTATGCCAGTCTACCTTCTTATAGAAAGCGGTTTATTAAGTCTTAGTAATATACTAATTTAGGTATTTAGCTGAAATAAGAAAGCTAACTACTTTGGAGTATTAGTCGCAATTATAGTATTTAATTCGCAGTAGATGATTTCGTTAGATACCTTCTAAAGCGAATAATCGTAAGATAATTAAAAGGTACTTAGACTTCGATCGTTCGATATATATAGGGTTGGTATATTATAATTTAACTACAAATGATAATACTCTTAATAAAACTATTAAGAACTTCCTTAGTATTATATAGCGTAACTCCTTATTATAAAGTAGATTGCCGACTTATTTTATCAGTTCTTTATAGCCACCCTTCCTATCTCTTTAAACCTACTCTAGTTTAGCATTAGATAGATCAAAGTGGCTAAAATTGTTAAGGTAGTCGGAATCTCTGTTTAAATTAAGGAAGATAATTCTAAAGAGGGCGTTGGCGATCTTATTCCTTAAACCTAGGATCTAGCGTATTTCGATATTCAACTAGCGTAGCTTAGATGCCCACCTTGCGTAAATGCCCTTAATGCTAGATGACTTTAAGAAGTAAGTTAAAGGCTAATAGTTAGTAAAGATAGTTGCTATAATCGGCCCTTTAAATATATAGTCGAACTTGCGATTAAACTCTACAATCGCATATAACTCGCGTTTATACATTCTATAATTATATTATAACCTTAAGAATATAAAAGCGTTGTATAAGATTGCCACTTCAGTCCCTCCTTGCTGCTAGGTAATGTAATAACCAGCTCCTTATTTGCTTGCATTAGAATAGAAGTAGACCGCAGATCTTCTACCGTCCTAGCTATATATATTAAGGATATCTAAACACTTCTAGCGTAGTATCTTAAAAGACACTTATTCAGCCTTCCTTTAACGCTAATCAATATTACCAATTAGCTATAATAGTAGCAACTTGATCTCTGCGAAGTTCTTTATAAATCGTCGGGTAATACTAATAGCGCTAATGAACTTATAAACTTAGGTAGCAGATTTAAGAACTGGCTATACCTAAATCTTATTCAGTCGCTCTAGTTTAATCGAGATCAGACCTCTTAACTTATAAGTGATACTAAGCGCAATAACCTTATCTATAAATAATTCTATCTTTTTAAAGGAAAGCTACATTTGCGCTTATACTATCCTTAGAAATAATTCATCTACTATAAATCGGTAGCCCTTCTTAAAATCCTAATAACCCCTAAAGATATTATCAATATAGAAGCCATATATAGGAAGAGAGTTCTCGTCTAGAGCAACAATCACTAATAGTTGGCCAGCAAAGTCACCATAGCCTGGTTCATTAAGTAGTATCTGGCCTAATATAATATACATTAGTTTAATCATACTATAGCTAGAAGTCATTAATCCCTGCGGCATTCTAGTCTATTAGAGCTGCTTAATACCAGATATTATAAAGGCGAAGTAATAGCGATCTGCTAAATAAACTAGCATATACTAATATGCGTTCTTAAGGTCGAATTTGAGAAACAGCTTATACAAGGGATAACCTAGGTAATTATACAGCTTTATAGACAGTTCTATATAACAACTAAGCATTCTCTTAACTACGTTGCAGTAGTTAAAGGTAATTTAGGGTTTGTCCTATAGTTGCGAGTTCTCTACCTTATCGACAACAACAGCTTGCGTATTCCAATTAGACAACTGGCTATTCGCTACTATTATGCGTTTATAGAAACCGCAGCTTAGTCCCTTATTAATATATTATTAAAGCTAATACTCCTTTGCAGCTAGCTAACGCTTTTGCCAAGCTATCGAATATGGCTTAATTCCCTCCTTCAATCGGACTCTATAAGTATATAGGTCGGTTAGTAGTAAGTTCTGCAACTCCTTCGCATTTAGATCCTAATATATATATAGTAGCCTTTTCAGCCGACTTTTCTATTCGTTAGTTAAGTTTCCTATTTTAGTTCTAAGGGTCTTAAACCATTTATTAATAATCAGATCTAATTTATTCGATAGCGGTTGTTAGCATAGGCGTCGATAGGTTAGGTATAGTATTACTACCTAGTTCGGATGTGATTCTATCTTACCATCCGACTCCTTATAGCGTAGCGACTTCCTTTAGTATAACGACTCTCTTAAGTCTATTATTATACTAATATCTGAACTCAATCCTTCTAATCTAGCACTTAGGCCTAGTAGACTACGAACTTATTATCCTACTACCTTGCTACGGTTCTTCTTTATTAATCGCAAGGCGATAGATTCCTTATAGTCGCATATTCCCTTTATATATACCTGCAGAGCTTCGAATATTAGTCTTATAGGTTAGTCTCGACTATATATAGCATTTATCGCAGTTCTCCCTTTAGGGTATTAGGGAGTGTGTTTTTCTTCTATATATAGTATACTAGTCAGTCTAGTTATTGCTTTAATTGACTATATACTATTAATACTTTTATTAACGATCTTAAGTTAACTATTTCCATTTAGTTTTTTAAATTTGTAAATGAATCTATTTTATTACTCTCGCTTCTGCTTTTATTAAAGCTATCTCCTGGCTCATTTTACTAACTAGATTTCCTAGTAGTTAGTCTTCCTAAAGTTATTAAGCCTAGGTCTGGCATACTAATTGGGTATAGAAATAGCTTATAGTGCTTAAATAGTACGAATTTAAGACCCTCGATAATTACCTTCTTTTCACCATTTGCTAAATCGCCTATTATAGTTCGTAAGTTGCGAATATTAATAGTACCATTAACCTTCTATAATTATAGCAGACTAAGTAGTAGATGCAGGTCGTTACTAAAGGGTCGTATAAACGCCTTATCCTTACGCCAGATCTTATATATGCCAACTTCGAATTTAACTTAATATATAAGCTTAGCTTCGCCACTATCCGCGGTATTTATAGTAAGGCCACTAAAGCCCCTTTTTAATAACAGAATTAGCTTCAATTTCAACTTCTTAACTAAAATATAAGATATGACGTTTATATTAAAGCCCTAATCAACCTAAGTAAAGTAGGTTGGTAAAGCTACCTCTACTTAGCTTCCATTCTTACTTAGCATCTTAATAAAACAATTAATTTAGAAAGCCTTTTTCTTAGCTAATAGGAAGGGGATAACTTTAGCTATTCCTAATGTATTTTAAGCATTATTTGAAACTTTCACTTTAATAGAGAAGTATACCAACTTACTTAACTTGAGTTTTATCGACTTATAATTCTTATAGGTTAATAGGCGTCGGAACTCCTTACTACCTTCGGGTAATACCTAGAAGAACTCGGTCAGGCTTAGTAGTACTTTAATTCTATCTGCCAATTCCTAATAGTCTATTAGGCCTATCCCTTTATAAGCAACAATCTCTCTAAGGTAATAGACTGCACGCTTCCCTTTCTTATAAGCCACCTTTTCTACCTTAGTAGTATTACTATTATTAGTAGCTTTATTAGCTTTTCTATTAGTAGACTTATTAGGCTTAGTTATTAATATTAGCATTAGTTCGTTATTATTAGAATTTATTAACTCTTCAATCGATATGCGTAATCGCTTCTTAAGATAACCGGCCATCTTCGAATCTAAAGATAAAGCGCCTAAGGAATAGCTATTAGATGCTAGTACCTTAATATAATCATCAAATAATACTTAATTGCTAGTAGTTTTATTCCTCTAACTCGAAGATAATAAGGATAATTCTTTATTGCTCTTTTTAAATATTGCAATAGGACTCTGGCTATACTTGCTAGAACTAGTAATATTAGCGAGGTATAAACCGATATTGCCTCCCTAGATGGCTTATTAT
Organism: Diplocarpon mali; assembly: GCA_024741835.1. NCBI lineage: Eukaryota > Fungi > Ascomycota > Leotiomycetes > Helotiales > Drepanopezizaceae > Diplocarpon > Diplocarpon mali. The sequence continues at coordinate 9,453 of JAENRP010000206.1, forward strand.
AAGTATGCCTTTTCCTATACAGCAAGCTTACTACTAGTATATTCAATGGCCCTATGGCCGAAGTCACTATAACGTACGCATAGGACGCCATCCTTCTTAGAATTATATATCTAGGAGCTATTAATAATAGGATAGAGCGACTATAAATAAGGCGGGATAGCATAGGCTTTTGTATTTTAATAAGCCTACTAATTAGGGTTGGTCTTCGCAAGCTAGATATTCTATATATTATTAGTTTCTTATAGAGTATTGCGACCGTTCTAGTTACCGTTTTAACTACTGCTCCAGTTAGTAGTTATAAGGTATAAGGGTGTATTTCCATATAGCTCGATCAGAGGAGTCGATCTTAGCGAATAAGTTGATGGCTTCTAGTTGACTAGGACTATAGGCTTCCTTGCGTTTAATAGTAATAGAACCGCGGAAGTTGATATGCTGTACTACTTATAGTATAGCTATTGCAGTTGTTTAATCTTAAGCCTCTCTTACCGGTATTGCTCTATTTCATAGGTTGTATTTAATATATTCTGAGCATCCTTAACAATATCTAAGGCCTTCTATAGTGCACTAGTTGACAAAGCCGACTTTAAGAGTATAGCTATATATAGCTTATTATTATAAATGCCTTCGATAAAAGCTGCGATGATACTATCTAAGACGACCTGCTCAATTGAACTAAGTGCTAGACTAGTTATCAATCGACCAGCATCCTTACTATATATATAATAAAGTAAGTAGGTAGTCCTTTAGTAATATGCCGCAAGTGACTTATTAGGATTTTAGGCAAGGTTCTTAATATTGTACTAGATATTATTCTTAGTATGGTCAGCCACCTTAGTAGGATATTCAGCCTTTAGCGCTTGCTTGAAGTTGGTAATATAGTTAATAATAGCATTCTCCTTTTTATTAATAATAGCTTGGAATTTAATGCTAGAATCTAACTATTCTGCTGCCTAGCCTTCAAATAGGATATTAATAGCTTTAAAGAATATCTTAGGATCTAGCGTTATATACCCTGCACTTTTAAAGTCATACTGCAAACAGTTAAGCCACCTAGAAGCATTGCCTTCAGCTCTAGTGAACCTTTTAGACAGTTTATACTTAAGAAGGGTAGTACCTATTTGTGGTACAAGGGGTTTATTAAGAGCTATAATATCGAACTCGAGCTGTCTCAAATGAGCCAACGTTAGTGCTATAGACGCGTCTTCGATTGAAAGTGCTCTCTAGAGCTTTAAACTCAATAATTTGCTAGTATTAGTTAATAATACAAGTGAACTAGTTGATAATAGCAACAATTAATCTATTAGATAATCTAATAAGGTGCTAGACGACGCTAGTATATATGGCACGCAGGTATAAGGTTCTAAAATAGGTAGCACCTTACAATCGTCTTTAAAGACCTCGGTATAACGGCTGCACCCCCAACTGGTGCAATTACCTAGGAGTACGGCATTATAGCGTTTTAAGGTTTTGCAATCTCGATTCGATATAGGGTTATTTCGAATCGACCCCAAAGGTGCAAAAGGATATTCTTATATAATATTATATAAATAGGCAAAGAGCCTTAAGCTGCTAATATATATAAGGGAGAAGGGCTCTCCTATAGGGAAGGCTCTTTAACTTCTTTATTTCCTTTATATTAGACTTATAGAATACGCCTTTTGCACTACTTCTTACTCTTATACTTGATCTCGCATTTTAATAGTTCTATATTATTATATTAAATAAAGAAGTTCTTTTTTACTAAGGACAGCTTTTAATAATATCCTACCCCCTTTGAAAATCAATTCGCGGTTGTTTCGACTTTTGATAGAGTCAGGATCTTAAAGATCTCTTAGATAAACTAGGAGCTTAAGTATAGCTTATTAATCAGTATAATTAAGGAACGCTTTTATTAGCCGGATTTTCTCAATTACTCCTTTTATAGAAGTGCTATAGGTAGAAGTTAGGAGAGTATTATACTATTAGAACCCTTTTTCTATAGAACCCCTTTTTGACCGAATCACTATTGAAACTAAAATCGGTAAAATGAATTCCCTATTAGCTGGAAGTTAGCAAATATAGAATATACCTAGTTCGTTTAGGAAAGCAGCTTCTATAAGGAGTACCCTTACCTTAGCCCTTAGGGCCGGACCTTCCTCTACTACTAAGGGTAAGAGATAATAATACTATAGCTAAGCCAATTGAGATAAATAAGACTTTTCGAACTTAAATATCTTATAAGGAATAGTCTTAGGTTTAAAGGAATCCTTATAATGCTAAGATTAATCTAATCGATAATTGTAAAGTAAGATTAGTAGGATTGCTTAGGCTATCTTTAGCTTAAAGACCTTAGCTTATTAAAGCTAAGAGATAGCTTAGCGCATATATTAGATAACTAAGCGAGAATCTACCTACCTTTAATAAAGCAAGACCTAGCCTCCTTTAGAAGTCGATATAAATATAAAATAGATAAAAATTCAGCTAATTAAAAAGATCACCCCCTTTAATAATAGGACCTCTTTAATATATAAGTAGTAGTTAGCTTTAGTCTAAGACCGATTGCAAATCAATACTGACCTATATCCGAATAAGCGAGCTTGCTAAGCCCTTATTTAGGGATCTACTATAGGATAAGCCTAAATATACCTTGAACCTTAGTACCTTTTAGAGACTAACCCCTTTCGAAACTATTAAGAAATAGTAGAACTGCTAAGTAGTTACTTTTTAATTAGCTAAGAGGTAGACCTATTTCGATCCACTTTCTACTACCTTTATATAAGAGAAGCCGGTTATTTTAAGGAAACCTTCCTTTAGTTTCAAGCCTGATTTTAATCTACTATAATCTAAGGAGAGGTCTTAAGATCTGAGTAGTTCTTCTTTATATAAAATAAGATTACTCTTTAGCTTAAAGCTACTTACGCCTTAGCTAAGGCCTTTTAAGGGAAGGATTATACTATTATAGTTAACTAATTAAATACCCTTAATGCTAAACGCTAAAGCAATCAACTTCTTAACCCTTCGACTAAAAGTAAGGCAACTTTAGTATTATATCAAAAGACATTCGGTTCGCTCTTTAATAAGACCGCTTGCGGTCTAAGCGCTAGAAGTACTACTTGAGTTTTTAAGACGCTAGCCCTAAAGCCGACTACCCCTTTTTGCTAAGATACGCTAGCTAAGGCTAGTTTACCTACTATACCTTTTAAGTAAGCTACCTACTAAACCTATAGTAAAACTAGTTACTATAAGACTAAGTGTCCTTTTATAAGTAAAATCAATGCCTTAAAAGAGGCAAAGGAAGCTGATCCGACTCTAGACTTAACTAAGAATAGGATTGAAATAGAAGAAGATTAGGAAAATGAAGAGGCCTAGGAAAAGACTCTTACTTAAGCTTGCAAAAGTGCGACTTATTAAAGCTAGATCTTAACTCTTTAATAAAAGGAAAGCAATTCTTAACCTCTTATACTATTAGTATAAATGGACTTAGAGTATTATTATTAGCTTTAGTAAATACTAAAGCCCTTAGTTACTTATTTTTAAATCGTTCCCTTTCTATATGTCTTTTAAAAGCGATTAGCTTTAAAATTCTTCCTCTTCTAGCCCTTATTCCTATCTATAGATTTTAAAATACCATCTATATATAAGCTATGCACTATATGCGCTTTTATTTGATAATTGATAAAAGGCGTATCTATAACTGCCCTTAGGTTATTCTTAACCTTAGCTAGTATAATGCTATTATTAGAGTTAAATAGATGCGCTAATTCTAATTTAAACTTAATCTAAAGGAAAACCGATTCATATAGCCTTTATATTACCCCCTATCCTCCTAATTTGCAAAGGAAATCGTCATTCGTCTTTTCCCTTTTAAAGGACTTTAGATTCGATCTGATTATTAAGCTAATATTAATTGTAAAGAATAGGAAATAGCTATAGATAAAGCTTAATAGATTAATAAAAGATAGTCTTATATTAATTTAATAGTCTTAGCTAAGCGCGAGATCCCTATTGCTATTACTAGGCTAGCGCTCCTACTTATAATTAAGCTAGATCTAGGAAAACAGTCTAATACAAATCGACTATATTCTAATCCTATTTGCAAATGCCCCAAAGCTGCAGTTCCTATTTACAAAATTAGTACTAATACCTTTTATTATAATATAAAGTATAAGGAGACTAAGTTCTTTTAAACTAGTATTTATAAAGTGGATAGGATTCTAAAGGAAAGATATAAGCCTAAGAATCCTAATATTGAAAAGCTAATTAACAATCGACTCTTAAAATAGTACTAATCGCTAAGACAAGCCTTCTTAAAAAGGGATACAGATACCCTCTCTCCCTATTAGTACTATAATTATAAGATATAGCTAAAAGGGCCCTTGCTTAATGCCTATTTGCCCCTTTACCATTAATCTATTAAGAAGCTTAAGGTTATAAAAGAGTACTTACTTAAGAATTTAAATAAAGGCTTTATTAAGATAAGTACTAGCCCCTTTGCTTCGCTAGTACTATTTGTAAAGAAGGCCGATAGTAGCTTCCAATTTTGTATAAACTACCGGAAGCTAAACGCACTAACTCAAAAGGACGCTTACCTAATCCTAAGGATAGATAAGCTTTTAGGGTAAGTATCTAAAGTTAAGATTTTTATAAAACTGGATATTCAGGCCGCTTTCAATCGAATATAAATAGACCCCGAATCAGAGGAATATACTACCTTTCGAATAAGGTACAGATCCTATAAATATAAGGTTCTCTTATTTAGCCTTTGCAATAGACTTAGTACTTACTAGCAGTATATAAATAATATTCTTTTAAATTACTTAAATGATTTTTATATAGTATATTTAAACAATATTTTAATTTACTTTAAGAATGTTAAAGAGCACTAGGGTTATATCGAAAAGGTATTAAAACAACTCTTAAAGGCTAGCCTTTAAGTAGATATTAAGAAGTACGAGTTCTATATTACTTAAACTTAATATCTTAAATATATTCTAATAATAACTAGGATCGAACTAGACTTTAAAAAGGTCGAACTACTATATAATTAAAAGTACTCGAAAACTATTATTAAAGTAAAGTCCTACTTAAGATTTTATAGGTTTTACTAATAATTCATTTATAACTTTAGGCTAATCGCCAAACCCCTCTCTATTCTAACCTAACCGACGGTACCTTAGGATTAGATAGAAGAGTGCCGAATCGCTTTTAAAAAGCTTTATAAGCAATTGCTCTCAATTTAGCGAATTTACCATTTTAACCTTAACTTACTTATAAAACTGGAAACTGATGCTTCTAATAGCGTCGTTGCTAGAGTACTTTCTTAGCAATACTCTAATAAGCAATAGTACCTAATTAGCTTCTATTCGCATATACTATCTAGCTACGAACCTAATTAGGAAATATATAATAAGGAACTCTTTACTATTATTAAATCCTACTATAAATAGAGACCTAAGCTTATATTACTTAAAGAGCGAGTTGATATTTACTTAGATTACCGCTCCCTTAAGTACTTTATAATTACTAAGGTTCTGACTGCGAAATAGTACTAATAGATGGAATTTCTATTTAACTTTAATTTTCGAATTATATATACTTTTAATAAAGACAATTAAAAGGCTGATATTCTTAGCTGCTAAAAGTAGGATATGCCGGTTTATAAATAAGCGAAGCTAGATAGCCGATCCTAGGTTCTGATTTTCCTAGCCTAATTGGACCCTTGAATTAATATTGAATTAGCTAAAAAGTTTCTTAATAAATCTGCTAAAGGCACCTTAGCCCTAATATCAACTGATACTCTTAATTTGAACCTAAATCAACTTAAGGATTCCTTTAATTTAATTAAGAAGCTCTATTAAGATAATCGCAAATTCTTTTAAGAAATTCGCACTAACCTCTTTAAAAACTACTCTTTAAAAGATAGATTGCTTTGCTTTAAGGAGCGTCTTTATATACGCTGCAATACTCCCTTATACACTTATCTAATTTAAGAAGCTTATAACTAACCTTTAAGCGCGCACCTTAATAGCTTAAAGACCTATTAGCTACTTACTCTTAAGTACTATTAAGTTAGGATAGGTTTAGATTATAAAAGATTTATTGCAAACTGCAGACTTTATTAATTCTCGTATTTAAAGACAATTAAATAATAAGGCCTTTTGCAGTCCCTCCCTATTCCTAACTATCCTATATAGTACTTATATATAGATTTTAAGGATTTCCCTTTTAATAAGCACGGTTTTGATTAAATCCTGGTTTTTATAGACCGACTTAGTAAAAGCGCTATTATAATTCCTTATTAAAAAGATATCGACACTTAAGGAACTGCCTGATTATTTATTCAATAGATTTATTAATTCGGCTATACCTTAGAGATAATTATCTTTGACTAAGGTCTCTAATTCGTTTCCTCATTTTAAAAAGAGTTCTACTATATTATTAATATTAAGATTAAACTCTCTATAGCGTACTATAAGGAGACTGATAGTTAAACAGAGATTATAAATAAGTATATTAATTTAAGGCTATAGCCTTTTATTAATTACTATTAAGATAATTAAAGTAAACTAATTCTATTAATAGATCGTGCGCAATCGACTCTCCTTTATACTTCAATTAGTATAATCCTATATTAGCTTAAGTATAGAGTTGCGCCTTAGATAAGTTAGGACTAGATCTCTTTAAAACCGTCTAATCTATAGGAGAGATTGAACTAAGCAGAGGCTAGGCTAGTAGCAAAGAGGATGCACTTAGCTTAAGAAGTAGCAAAAGGCAATATAAAACGCACTTAAGAGAAAATACGTAAGTTTATAAATTAATATTAAAAGGAGATTAATTAAAAACCTAAAGATATAGTCTACCTTTTGATAAAAAATCTTAAGAACTACCGCTTTAATAGGAAACTGGCCAATTAATAGGATAGTCCTTTTAAGGTTCTTAAGAAGGTAGGCAATTTATATCAGATTAAGCTGCCTATAGGTTTTATAATATATAATATCTTTACGCTAAAGCTACTATTTAAGGATTTATAGAACCCTTTGCCAAGTTAGGAATAACCCCAGCCTACTATAGAAAAGATCGCTAAGTAAGAAGAGTATAAGGTATCTAAGATACTAAGTGTACGCCTATCTTAAGGGAACTTAAAGTACTAGGTCAAATAGACTAGTTATAACCCTAATCCTAATTAGTATTATACCTTAAATTTTATAAGATCCCTATATAAGATTCGCGACTTTTATTAGGCCAATCCTATAAAGCTAAGACTACTTTAAAACCTATAAGCTTGGCTAAAGGCTTAGGAAAGCGGTATAAATGATTATAATCACTTAGAAGATAATAGGCTAGATGCGAAATAGGTTGGTAAATAAATCTAAAAATATAAATAAAAAAAAAAAAAAAGGAGAAAAATAATAAAAAATATAAAAATAATAATACTAGGCCTATTGCCTCCTCCCTTTATAACTCCTCTAACCCTTCCTCTTCCGCGCTTAAGGAGATAAGCTCTAACTCTATTCCAAAGCTAGAGCTCGCCTCTTATCTACGCCCCTGCCTAGAATGACCCTAACCTCCTTTTGCTACTACTAGCGCCGCCCTATTAGCCACTGCGCCTAACGCTACCCTTATTACTACAAGCCCCTCTCCCCTTATAAGAGATTCTGCTACTATAGCGGTCCGCTCTATTAACGCGGCAATAGACCCTAAGAGGCTTAGTATAGTTCGGCTAAATTGCTTTAACCTTGCTAGCTAAGACTTAATAAAGTCGCCGCACTTCTATTAGAAAGTCAGTGATTAATTTAATACTAATTTAGGTTGAACTTATAGCAACCGTCACCTAGACCCCTTCTAGCTAGCTTGCTATAGCCTTAGCTATAAAGCAGAGCTTCGCAAAGCTAGCATACTCCAGTTGGAAGCGACTAATCGGAGCCTTTATACTAGCTATTAGCAGGAGGTTAATAAGAATCCGGGCGCGCTAGACTGCCTCTTAATAGAGCATCTTGCAATTCCTTATTAAAACCGCCTGCGCATTATCGTTATTGCTACTATTATCCTCCTCTTATTACTAAGCAGCCTCCCTTTGCCACTCCTTAAGGGCTGCGGATAGCGCTGCGAACTCCTTCCTAATATAGGAAGGAAGCTATAAGGTATTAGTATAAGTAGAACTCTAAAGTCGATTTAAGGTACTTATAAAGATATACTCTGCCTTCTGCTTCTAATACTAGTAGCACTTCTTACTACGCTCTAACTCAAATTCGCACTTATGCGCGATATCGCACATAAGGCGCTATACGCACTAGTAGCAATAAACGCAGTAGGCCACTACAAGGGCGCCCGATAGCAAGGGAATTAGCACTACGCGTATTAGACGCGATTCGACCTTAGACTAGGGCAAACTTACTTATAGTAGTTAGTAGTAGTAGTAGTAATTATTTCTACTACTATACATTAGCCCTGCGCTATAGTAGTAGGAGTAGGGGACTTATGCGGTTGTATATAGTTATTATACTAAGGAAGGAAGATCCTATAAGAGGGAAAAACAAATTTAAGTGTATAACGCGACTAGCGCTAAACTAAATACGGAATAGTACTATTTGTATAATAACGCGCTAAGTACATTACTGTACGAAAATCATTACAACTTATAAACGCTTATAAGCAAGCGTTCTCAAAGGGGGGAGGTAGTATAATAGTTATACCTCTACTTAGCGCAATTACCTAAGAGTATAGCGTTTTAAGGTTTTACAATCTCGATTCGATATAGGGTTATTTCGAATCGACCCTAAAGGTGCAAAAGGATATTCTTATATAATATTATATAAACAGATAAAGAGCCTTAAGCTGCTTATATATATAAGGAAGAAGGGCTCTCCCTTAAGGAGGGCTCTCTAACTTCTTCGTTTCCTTTGTATTAGACCTATAGAATACGCCTTTTGCACCACTTCTTGCTCTTATACTTGATCTCGCACTTCGGCGGTTCTATGTCGTTACAGCTATTAGTAAAAGGTTAATAAGGATCTGGGCATACTAAACTGCCTTTTAATAAAGCATCTTGCGATTCCTTGCTAAAACCGTACGCGCATCCTTATTATTATTATTATCGTCCTCCTTTTACTATTAAAGAGCCTCCCCCTGCTACTCCTTAAGGGCCGCAAATAGCGCTGCGAACTCCTTACTAATATAAGAGGGAAGCTATAAATAAGTATTAGCTTAAATAAAACTCTAAAGTCGATTTAAGGTACTTATAAGAATATACTCTACCTTTTGCTCTTAGTACTAGTAGCACTTCTTATTATGCTTCGATTCAAACTTGCACTTATATACGATATTGCGCATAAGGCGCCGCACGCACCAGCAGTAGCATACGTAGTAGGCCACCGCAAGGGCGCCTGATAGCAAAGGGATTGGCACTACGTATATTAGATGCGATTCGACCCCAGACTAAGGTAAACTTACTTATAGTAGTAATAATAGTAGTAATTATTTCTACTACTATGCATTAGCTCTGCGCTATAGTAGTAGGAGTAGGAGACTTATGCGATTATATATAGTTATTATACTAAGGAAGGAAGATCCTGCGGGAGGAAAAACAAATTTAAATGTATAACGCGACTTGCGCTAAACCAAATATAGAATAGTACTATTTATATAATAATATACTAAGTACATTACTGTACGAAAATCGTCACAACCTACTAACGCTTATAGGCAAGCGTTCTTAAAGGGGAAGGGTAGTATAATAGCCGTACCCCTAACTAGTGCAATTACTTAAGAGTATGGCGTTTTAAGGTTTTACAATCTCGATTCGATATAAGGTTATTTCGAATCGACCTTAAAGGTATAAAAGGATATTCTTATATAATATTGTATAAATAGGCAAAGAGCCTTAAGCTACTTATATATATAAGGGAGAAGGGCTCTCCTATAGGAAGGGCTCTCTAACTTCTTCGTTTCTTTCGTATAAGACCTATAGAATACGCCTTTTGCACCACTTCTTGCTACCATACTTGATCTCGCACTTCGGTGGTTCTATATCGTTACAATAAGCTGGCCCTTTAATAGAACCTACCTTTTAATAATAGTTTACTGCTAAAAGGAGGAACCATCTCTAATATAACTGCGTCGCTAGCTAACGTCTTTAGAGACGATTATCCACTACTACTGATTCTTAAGCCTTATACCTATATACCAGATATACAGACGCCTACTAATGCTGTAATAGATCACTTGCCGGACCCTCTTATAAGTTAGCTATTGCTATTATCGTCCTTGTTATTAACCTAGTCACTAACTAATACAAGTGAGTCGCTAAGCTTAGAACTTTGTTAAGCACTTTCAATTGAAGCAACTTCTACCGCACTAATATCAGCTTATCTAAGGTAACTCAAGTTTAATATCATAGCTTCTAACGATCCCCTTGTACTATTAATAGGTACTATAGTCCCTAAGTATAAGTTATTAGGTCGATTCATAGGTGCTAAAGGCAATGCTTCCAGATGGCTTAACCGCTTGCAATACGACTTTAAGAGTGCTAGTTATGCAACACCAGACCTAGAGATATTCTTTAAGGCTATTGATATCTTATTCGAAGGCTAGGTAGCTAAGTGGCTAGATTCTAGCATCGAGTTCTAAGCTATTATTAATAAGAAGGAGAATGCTACCGCTGATTATATCGCTAACTTTAAATAGGCACTTAAGGCCGAGTACCTAATAAAGGTGGCCGATCATATTAAAAATAATATCTAATTTGATATTAAGAACCTTGCCTAGAAATCTGATGAGTCGCTTGCAGCTTACTACTAGAGAACCACCTACTTGCTTCGTTATACTTATAGCAAGGATACTAGCCGACTGATAATAAGTCTAGCACTTAGTTCTATTAAGTAGGTCGTCCTAGATAGCATTATTACCGCCTTTATTAAAGGCATTTATAATAATAAGTTACGTATAGCTGCTCTTTCCAAGTTAGCATTATCATCTAGTATATTATAAAAGGCCCTAAATATCGTTAAGGACGCTTAAAATACGTTAAATATAACTCGTAAGATAGAGCAACGCTAATAAGAGAAGCTCGAAACCGAGCAGCTATAATAGTTATACTATAAGCAGTATAGCATATCTGCTTCTACTATCTTATCACTGCTAAATGCTAGGAAGCCTATAGTCCTAGTAAACCAAAAGTCGTTACTATATGCACTAAGATCGACCCCTCTAGTCGAGTTGCATAGAAACCTCCCCTTATATTCTATAACGACTAATCGAAATAGTAACTAAAACAGTCGCAGTGCTTTGCAAAAGACTAATAATATATAGAACATCTAGTAGGCGAATACCAATCCTGACTAGCGAGCTTATTAAAATACAAAAGCTTATACTATCCCCCTCTGATTATAGTCGCTATATCCTATTATTAATAGATCTAAGATATACGATTCTAAGAAGGACGGTATCCTATATATGCGGTATAAGGACTTTAGTTATAAGGCAATAGAGTGCACTAGAAATGAGCTCGCGGTATAGGAAAAGGCCTACCTATAATAGGCTATCTAAGGCGGTAATATCGGCTTATATCTTACTAATATCAATAGCTTTAGAAAATATTTTTAAAGTTCGTTTATAATAACCGATAGAAACTATAAGGAGGCGTCTTTATCAAACTAATTAAAAAAGGCCGCTAGCAATTAAGTATTATTTGATAACTATATTAGGACGTTAGCCTTTAATAACTGCTCCTTAAGCACATTGTTATTAGACTCGAAGATGGCCGGTCGTCTTAAGAAGCGACTACGCATATCAATCGAAGAGCTAATCAATTTTAGCAATAACGAACAAATGCTAGTACTAGTAATAAAGCCAGGAGGTAAGGTGCTAAGTAGACCATCCGATAGAAGAAGCTATAAAGTAGCAAAGGGAAAGGCTAATAATAATAGTAAGGATTAAGGTGCCGATAGAATGGCTTATAAGAAAGGCAAGCGTACTATCTGATACCTCCGGAAGATAGTCGCTAAGGAAGGAATAGGCCCTATAGATTATTAAGAGCTCGCAGATAGGATTAAGGTACTACTAAGCCTAATTGAATTCTTTTAAGTATCACCCAAAGGCAGCAAGGAATTCCGACGTTTATTAACTCGCAGAAACTATAAGCAATCGAAGACAAAACTAAAGAAGTCGGTGCGGTTCTCTACTAAAGCAAATATCTTAAATAATACCTAGAACTCATCGAAGTCGTCTACTATTGTACCTCTATTATCAATTGAGAAAAAGGCTTTCCAAATTGACTGCTTTATTAAGATACTAGGTAAAGACAGACGTTTAATTGAAGTAGTATTGCTAACCTATTTAATACAAGTGGACCAAGGTTCTAATATAAATATCATATCCTATGCCTTAATGAAGAAATTGAAGCTTAAGCCGATTCTACTATTAAAGAGAGGCTTTAGCAGATTAACTATAAATACTATTGAGATAGGTGATATAGCTATCACTCCGATGTATTATCATATGACCCTACTGCTTAGTCAGTAGGCTATTAATACGTATATAGCTATAGGGAAGAAAGGGGTAACCTTCCTCCCTTAACTCTTACTAATATATCGACCATCGACCTTTAGAAGTTTCTATTACCTACTGCGCCGACTTATTTAAGCTTAATAGGTTATAAGCCTTAGATAGACCAATAATAGATTATTAACTTCCCTTAGAAAGCACTTGCGCTGCAACTATTAGTAGGAAGTTAAATGAGACTTATAGTAAGAGGCGAGCAATTGGCGAATAGGAGGTATAATTCCCTATTTAGCTAACCTATATTATAAGAGGTATGATTCCTTATTCTATAACCCCTTTAGTATTGCAAGAGGTATGATTCCTTGCTTTACTATGTTTTATAAGAGGTATAATTCCCTGCGTTATAGCCTAAAAATCCTTTTCGATAAGAGGACTTCTTCCCTATTTAATACTTTTATAATACCTGCTATTTAATTATTTCAACTTTTCAATAGGAGGAGTACCTTTAACTATTTAATTTATTTGATTTTAAACGCAATTTGATTTGAAATAGCAATAGCTTTCGATTCCGATCGAAATACTAAGCTTAAAGACCTCTAACTCTCTTAGAAGAACTAGCAATAATAGTTTGACGATTTAAAGCTTTACTTTAAGAGTAAAGGCATTGAAATAGCAATTTAAAAGACACTTATTAAATATATAAGAACAGCCTCCTATACTCCTTCTACTAATTCGTCTACTTCTACTTTAATAGCTAATACAACTGCTAAGGATTTGCTAAATATATTAAATAAGCTTAGCCTAAGAGCTTTAATAGATAATAACCGAGAATCCTAAAGGCAGATTTTAAATATAAAAAAGGAGAAGGAGTATAGGCTGGCCTTAGCCAAATGCAAGCTTAAGATCAATAGAGGTTTAAGTGATAAAGACCGAGATTTTATTTAAATTTATAATAATATAAAGATAAGATAGGATACTTTAAAGGCAAAATACTCTTAGACAATTGCCTTTAATACTTAGCATCTGCTATAATAGATCACTTCATTTTAATATAGAAAAGACAAAGATAGCAAGGATATAGATATAAATATAGACTCTACTTAGTCTATATTATATAAAGTAAAAAGGAGAGTAAGAGCCGCAGATCCTAGGATAGCTATAACTTTTAAGGAAACTTAGCTTTTTAGTTTCCTACTTAATAGCCTCCCTTTTAAGTTTGCTATTGCGAAATAATCTCTTCTTATCTAACCTAACCTTAAGATCTATAAGAAGATCAACCTCCTTCGAACTATTAAGCAAGACCTCAAAGGACGCTTTAAATCGGCAAATGCCGTATTATAAGGTAATAATAAGCTTAAGAAGAGGAAGGAGCGTAGGACGAGCCCTTAAGCTTATTAGGGATGCTACTTCTATAATAGTGCTTATAATATTACTAATTGTAAAGTTAAAAGGCAATTGATCGATATAGTCGCTAGCTTTAATATTAAGAAGTAATTAAAGCAAAAGTTAAAAAGCAAACTGCCCTTATCCTACTAAAAGCTATAACTACTAAGGAAAGGCAAAGGAAAAGGCTATTTAATTAAAACTTTAGCATATACCTTTAATAATAATAGTAGGTTATTTAAACCTGAATCCACTTTTAATAATTCAAATGATAATTATAATAAAGATGCTTATATCTTAAAAGCCGATCTTTATAAGATCTTCAAATCCGACTAATATAATAATACTAATTATATAGTATATATAACTAATAAACCCTACTTATTTAAAGGCCTACTTATTAAAATAAAAAGGCGCTTTATTAAAGTTAATAGTAAAAGGTTATATATAAATTCGATAGGTATAGTAGAGATAAATGTTATTAGCGTTTCTTTCCTTTTATAAAATATTCTCCTTATACTTAGCCTAAGTATTAATCTTTTATTTAGCTATAAGATCTATATAAAGTTAAATTATATAAGAGTTTTTAATAATCAATTTATATAGTTTATAAATAATAACTATAAAGTGATCTTTAAAGCTAAAATCAAAGATAGACTTTATATTATCTTAAAGGTAATATTATAGAAATTGACTCTTAGGCCAGACTTATAAGTGGATTCCTTTAAGGAAAGTGCACTCTTTACTTTAATATAATTAAGTAAGGATAAGGAGAATAGATAGACTCTTAAGTTAAGATTGCAAGTGAAATTCGCGAAAATAACTCTTAAGCTAAGACTATAGGTAAATTGCAAAGTGTCCTTAAAGATAACTCTTAAGCTAGGATTATAAGTAAATTTAATAGAAATGACTCTTAGGCCAAGACCGCAAGTGGATTTTGCAGATTTGCTAATAATAACTCTTAAGCTAGGATTATAAGTGAAATTCGCAGAAATGACTCCTAGGCTAGGACTATAAGTGAAATTCGCGAATTCGTTAGAAACGACTCCTAAGCTAGGACTATAAGTAGATCTTGCTATTTCTAGGAAATCAACTCCTAAGCCAAGACTGCAAGTGGATCTCGCGGTTTTATTAAAAACGACTCCTAAGCCGGGCTTATAATTAGAAAACGGCAAAACCTCAAACTACTATTACTAGTCCTTTCCAGCTGCCGACGACGAAGTATCGACTAATAATAGGCTACTAAAGCTATTAAAAGCCGAAAGCCTATTAAAGTATTAGCTAATATATAAAAGATTCGCGCATTTAAGGCTAGAGAAATTAAAGGGCTTATATAAGGTCTCGACTTTAAAACGGAAGATCTAAGTACCAAAGGATCGCCTAGTATGCCGAATTTACAAGCTAATAAAACTTTGAAATTAGACGCAAACTAAGCTTAGTCTATAAAAAGATTTAATACTAGTACTAATATCTATTAATACTACTAGACTATTTACAACCTTAATTAAAGGAAATAACTAGTTTTCTTAAATAGTAGATAACTTTATTTAATAGATATAGACTATTTGTATTAAAACTAAATCTAAGCTTATAGAAAAGCTAAAAACTTAGAAAGTAATAAAGGAACGCCAGACTTAATTAAAGCTAATAGCTATTAGGTCTAATAATATATTAAAGATTAAGGCAAAGCTTAATAAATAGGCAAAATAAGGAGTTTATTATAAATTAACTATAATATATAAAGGTTCCTATAAGAATAGCATTACTAAGCGAAGCATCTAATAAGCAAAGACTGACTATTGCGCTTTATTATAAGATACTAACCTACTACTGGAATTCTAAGACCTTATAGTTAAGGTAAATGTATACTTATAAAATAGAATAGGTAGTAGATTAATAGTTAATAGCATTTAAATATCGCTATATAAGGCATATTTCGGATAGAAACTAAGCTTAGACTATATCTGCGTCTTTAAAAGCGTCTGCTACTTCTATATTAGCCTAAAGTCCTAGCCTATAGGTATAAAGAGCAAGAAGCTAATAGACTAAGGTAGAGAGTATATATTTATTAAGTATATTAAATAGATAATAAAGCAATAGATAGAATATACGCTAGATCTAAAGCGAGTAATTATATCTTTAATAGTTAAGTTTAATAAATCTTAAAATAAAAAGGAGCTATCCTTAAAGTTCTATATACTTAGAGATTCGCAAGGTATATCACTCGATAGTAATACTATTAAGCCGAACTAATAACCCTTTTCTTTAAGCTCAGGTATATTAAGCGCACCTACTAATCGACGACCTACTAGTCGCCTAAAGGCCGAATAGACTATTCCTATTATCCGCAAATTGCTTAAAGTATAAAACAACTTTAATATTATTATCCCTTTAATTAAAGTACCTATAGTAAAGGATATTCTTAAAATAGGTATAAGTAATAATAAGCCTCTACTATTAGAAAGCGGTTCCTTAGATGATAAGCCTATAGAACCTATAGTTGAACCTACGCCTTTAAAGAGGAATAGAGACCTAGAACCGGAAGACGCCTTAGACGAACGCGAGTTTAAGCGTATCTAGGCTATAATAGCGTATAAGATCTACAAGCTCGAACTTTAATAGAGCTTTAATAAAGATAATGCGTTCCTAGCCGCTAAGGGGATAATGAAAATCTCTCTTCTAAAGATATATAATAAAGCTATTAATAACCTAGAGAATAGAGTAGTATAAAATAAGGCAATCTAAGAAGAGATAAGCTCTCTTATTGCAAATAGTATATAAATAAAGGAACTGATGCTAAAAGATATAAACCTAATTTTAATAAAGTAGGTCTTTATAATTAAGATATATATAAATAGGACCCTAGAACGTTATAAGGCAAGGCTTATAGCTAAAGGCTTCTTGCAATAGTATAGAGAAGACTACTTCGATACGTTCGCGCTAATAGTTCGTATAAATACCCTTTGCATATTTATAGTAATAGTAGCTACTAAGGACCTTAAATGCAGATAGTATAATATTAAAAATGCATTTACTAAAGCGATTATAAAAGAACGGATTTTTCTCTCTTAACCTAATAGTATTCTTATATACGCTAGCCACTTTCTCTATATACTCTATAGCATCTATAGGCTTAAATAATCAGCTTATAATTAAAACCTCTTATATAGCTTTGCTTTAGTAGAAATAGGATTCGTTCAAAGCCTAGCTAACCCTTATCTATTTACCTATACTAAGCGTAGAATTAAGTTACTACTATATATCGATAATATTACTATAGCTGCGAAAACAACTATTCAATTAGATTGGTTCTTTATGACTATTCGGAAACGTTTTAATACTAAGGATCTAAGGGGAATTCATAAGATCCTTAGCATCTGCGTTATAAAGAACCGCTTTACTTAAGAACTCTAATTAGATTAAAAGTAGTATATTAAGAAGATCCTAGACCAAATGGGACTTTCTACTTATACTCCTAACTTTAAGCTAAAGCGTACTCCAATCGAAGGAAAGTATAATAAGTTAGAGCCTACTAATAAAAATAAGTAAAGAGAAGATCTAAAGAAGTACTAATAGGATATTAGAGCAATTATATATACTATAATATATATAAGACTAGATATCGCCTTTATTATTAAGCAACTTAGTTAGAACCTAAAGGATCCGACGATTCGATATAAGAATGCAGTCAAGCGACTTAAAAGGTACCTTCGATCGATAATCATATAGAAGGTAAGATACAGACTAACGAAATATATAAGCGCAAAGCTTAAAGTATATACCGATTCCGACTAAGTAAATATAAAAGGTTGGAAAAGTATATTTAGAAGTGTAGTAGTACTATATAGCAGACCTATATTATAAAGAAGTAAGAAGCAGAAATCAGTAGCTATCGCAAGCACTAAGGCCGAATATATATCAATATTATTAAATTGCAAGTAAGGATTATAGATTGCCTAAGTTCTAAAAGATATAGGTTTTGCTAAGTATATTAAACGAGATAAGAACTATATTAATCTTTAAGTAGATAATATAAAGGCGATTGCACTTATAAAGAATCTATACTTATATAAGCAATTGAAATATATTAATATCGCCTACCACTTTATCCGCGACCTTATTATAAAGAATAAGTTATCAATTACTTATATCCTAATTGATTAAATAGTAGTAGATGGATTTATAAAGCTACTAAAGATGGTTGCAAAGTTTAAAGCATTTAAAGATATACTAGGGTTGCAAAAGATAATAAGGGCTTAATAGGCTTAAGGATAACTCCTAGGCCCGCCTTGCGAGTTAAGTCATATAGTTTTATAAAGGAAAGTTTTTAGATCGACTCCTAGGCCTAGACCGCGAGTTAAGTTATATAATCTTATAAAGGAACGCTTTTAGGAAATTTAACTCCTAGTCCTACCTTGCAAGTAGGATTAGTAATTTCAATAGAGGTTACTATTAATTAATTATTTTTAATTTAAAGAGATACTTAAGAGTTAGATTAGCGCAAAAGGATAGTTATTGTTTTCCTAATTGCAAATCAATTAGAGTAAAGTCTAAGTAGAGGTATTAAGATAAGTGATATAGCTATTACTTTAATGTATTATTATATAACCTTACTGCTTAGTTAATAGGCTATTAATATATATATAGCTATAAGGAAGAAAGGGGTAACCTTCCTCCCCTAACTCTTACTAATATATCGACCATCGACCTCTAGAAGTTTCCATTACCTACTGCGCCGACTCATTTAAGCTTAATAAACACTACTAATTGTAATAATACAGAACCACCGAAGTGCGAGATCAAGTATGGTAGCAAGAAGTGGTGCAAAAGGCGTATTCTATAGGTCTAATACGAAAGAAACGAAGAAGTTAAAGAACCCTCCTTATAGGAGAGCCCTTTTCCCTTATATATATAAGTAGCTTAAGGCTCTTTGCCCATTTATATAATATTATATAAGAATATCCTTTTGCACTTTTAAGGTCGATTCGAAATAATCCTATATCGAATTGCGATTCTAAAACCTTAAAACGCTATACTCTTAGGTAATTGCACTAAGTGGAGGAGTAGCCGTTATACTACCTCCCCCCTTTAAGAACGCTTGCTTATAAGCGTTAGTAGGTTATAACGATTTTTTATATAGTAACGTACTTAGCGCGTTATTATGCAAACGGTACCGTTCTATATTTGATTTAGCGCAAGTTGCGTTATATACTTAAATTTGTTTTTCCTTCTTATAGGATCTTCCTTCCTTAGTATAATAATTATATATAATCGCATAAGTCCTTTACTCCTACTATTATAACATAGGGCTAATATATAGTAGTAGAAACTATTACTATTACTATTACTAACTATTATAAGTAAGTTTATTTTAGTCTAAGGTCGAATCGCATCTAATGCGTATAATGCTAATTCCTTTGCCGTTAGGCGCCCTTACAGTGGCTTACTATATATACTACTACTAGTACGTGCGGCGCCTTATGTATAATATCGCATATAAGTGCAAGTTTAAATTAAAGCGTAGTAAGAAGTGCTACTAGTACTAAGAGCAAAAGGCAAAGTATATCCTTATAAGTACCTTAAATCGACTTTAGAGTTTTATTTAAGCTAATACTTATTTATAGCTTCCCTTTTATATCAATAAGGAGTTTACGGCGCTATCTGCGGCCTTTAAGGAGTAGTAGGAAGAGGCTCCTTAGTAATAAGAGAGGGATAATAACAATAATAATAAGGATACGCGTACGGTTTTGGCAAGGAATCGCAAGATACTCTATTAAAAGGCGGTCTAGCGCGCCCAGATCCTTATCAACCTTTTGCTAATAGCTAGTGCAAAGGCTTTAATTAGCCGCTTTTAACTTAAGCGTGCTAACCTCGCAGAGCTCCGCTCTATAGCTAAGGCTATAGTAAGCTAGCTAAAAGGGGTCTAGGCAATAGTTACTATAAGTTAAACTTAAAATAGTATTAAATCGATCGCTGAATTTCTATTAGGAGCGCAGCGACTTTATTAAGTCCTGGCTAGCGAGGTTAACGCAATCCAGCTAAATTATACTAGGCCTCTTAAGGTTTATTACCGCATTAGTAAAGCAAACTACTATAGCAGTAGAGTCTCTTATAAGGGGTAGGAGGCTTGCGATAGTAAGGGTAGCATTAGGCGCAGCAGCTAGTAGGGCAGTACTAGCGGCGGCAAAAGGAGGTCGGGGTCGTTTTAAGCAGGGGTATAGACAGGAGCTAAGCTTTAGCTTTAAAACGGAGTTGGAGCTCGTCTCTTTAAGCGCAAAGGAGGAGGGATCGGAGGAGTTATAAGGAAGAGGGGGCAGTAGGCCTAGTATTATTGTTTTTTATTTTTAGATTTATTTACTAATCTATTTTGCGTCTGGCCTATTATCTTCTAAGTGACTATAATCATTTATACTATCTTTTTAAGCCTTTAGCTAAGCTTATAGGTTTTAAGGTAGTCCTAGCTTAATAGGATTAGCCTAATAAAAGTCGCGAATCTTATATAAGGATCTTATAAAATTTAAAGCGCGATACTAACTTAAATCAAGGTTATAACTAGTCCATTTGACTTAGTACTTTAAATTCCTTTAAAATAAGCGTATACCTAGTATTTTAAATACTTTATACTCTTCTTATTTAGCGATCTTTTCTATAGTAGGCTAGGGTTATTCCTAACTTAGCAAAGGGTTTTACAGATCTTTAAATAGTAGTTCTAATATAAAGATATTATATATTATAGAACCTATAAGTAGCTTAATCTAATATAAATTGCCTACCTTCTTAAGAACCTTAAAGGGGCTATCCTATTAATTGGCCAGTTTCCTACTAAGGCAGTAGTTCTTAAGATTTTTTATCAAAAGGTAGACTATATCTTTAAGTTTCTAATTAATCTCCTTTTAATATTAATTTATAAACTTACGCATTTTCTCTTAAGCGCGTTTTATATTGCCTTTTGCTACTTTTTAAATTAAGTACATCCTCTCTACTATTAGCCTAGCCTTTGCTTAGTTTAATCTCTCCTATAGGCTTGATATATTCGGAAAGATCTAGTCCTAACTTATCTAAGGTGCAACTCTATACTTAAGCTAATATAGGATTTGTTATGCATAATACCGCTCGGCCAAAATGTGAATCCACCCCTTAAGGCGCGTACTAGTATATTTAGCCTATTTTCTGTATAATACACCCCCTAGGTCGTCGGAAGAATAGTTTTTCCAGCGGCCTAAGTACTAGCCCAGTCTATAGTATAAAACTGAAGGGAGACAACACAAGAATAGGCCTAAGGGAAGACCCAAAAACAAGAGGAGGAAGCACCATAAGCAGGCTCTCTTAGATAAGATGTTAGGAACAAGTCCCAAGTATAGGGTATATTCAGTACTATAGCGACGCGCGCTTATCTCTATATATAGAAGAGGCCCCTTTTTATCCTCCTATCGGCCCTGTCCTATTATATGACTTTTATTATATAATTCATCTATACCTAAGTCTTTATATATATCTTAAATAATAAAAGTAGTAGCCTCTACTACTTTTAGTAAAGAATATAAAATAATATAGGTTAAGGTAATAGCATATCAATTATTAGCAAACCTTAAGTGCGAGAAAACTAATATATTAAAAGGCCTAAATTAAAGCTATATTATTATTAAAGGTAAAAGAAAAAAAGAAGAGGTTT
>JAENRP010000206.1:31030-76789 GCA_024741835.1 Diplocarpon mali
ATACGCTTTTCACCTATAGACCGGGCCTAGGAGTTAGAAAACGAAACTATCAAAATAAACAAATAAGCTATAAAATCGTAAAAATAATTAAAATAAAATTAACTTAGGTATCAGTTTTCCTTAGTTCTTTTCAAAGGATAGGGAGACCTATTACTAGATAATACTCTCTTTATAAAGCGCCTACTTCTTCTTAATAGCTCGCTATTAGTATCAAAGGAACTAGGTCTTAGTATAATAGGCGTCTCCGTGCTTCTTGCTAATACTAGTATAGTATAATAACTTCTACCAATAGGGAGAGAAACTTATATTATAGTATTATTATTATCTTTGTCTTTATTATTATTATTATCCTTTAGAGATTCGTTAGTAGTAAAGGAGGAGGTAATAAGTAACTCAATAGATAATACTTCCTTCTCTTTACCCTTAGTCAAATCAAATCGTAGGCCAGGCCTAAGAGTCGTATCAAGGGTTATAATATAAGGTTTCTTAGTACTATACTTTTCAAAAAGTATTGTCTTATTAATCATATTATCAGCTTCGATATCGTTATTATTACCTTTCATCTTAATCCACAATTTATCTCTATATAGCTATAACTCTAGTTGTTAAATCATCTTCCATATATTTGAAAAATCTTTAAAGAGTTCTTGCTTATATCTCTTTAAATATATTATTAGTTATATCATATCTTTAGAAAACAATTCCTTTACTATTATTACTACTAATAGATTATTCCACGATCTTCTACCTATAAGGGCCTTTAATAATAGACCACCTTTCGTCATACTAAGGGTTGTATAGAACTTTGCAGAAGATTCTCTTACTATACCCTATCTTACTATACTTAGTCTCTTTATATTAAGTGAATCGATGAGAAAATCTTCTAAGTTAGTACTATTCTTAAGTGAATCATTGCCAACAACTTCTATATAATTATTACTAATAGTAAGAAAACTTCCTTTTCCAAGCTCTCTATTAGAGTCCAAGTCTACGAAAGTACCTTATCTTATAAACATAGAGAATAAAGCGGTCTTATTAGAAATATACTCATCTAATAGTATTCTATCCTTAGTATTTAGTTCTTTCTACTATACTACGCTTTATGCCAGATTAAGTAAGATCTATTAAGCATTCTTAAAGCGGTAGGGTGTAAGACTTAATAATTCATATGATTTTTCCTAAACTGCAAATTCTCTAGTAGATTGTTTTACTATAAGAATTATATAATAGTCGATAGTTCTACTATTAAGGGAGCTGACCTGCGAGCTAGGCCTAGGAGTCAATTTTACAAACCTAGTATTAGTATCAATTTTAGTAGTAACAATTCTCAAATAGTAGTCAATTCCTATAAACTATACAAGTTTAAGATAAGCTACTAGCTTATATAAAGAATTATAGCAAGTTAGCAAAGCACTAAGATACAATCTATAATGCATCCTTAATATCTATTATATTAAGCTATAAGTCATATTATAAAGGAAGGCGGAAGGTAGCGATGATTTCTTATCTAAGGTATAGAAATAGTATCTATACATTTCTACCTCTTCTTATGCTAAAGTCATAAACGAACTCTTCCTGCGAATACTATAGCCTTATATGCGTACTATACCTAAGAATATGCAATTAAACAGTTTAAGCATATTTAAAAAGCCTTTGCTATAGAGTAATATAAAGTCGTTTGAGGTTAGTATAGACTTATATTAAGCGGGGGTCTAGGAGATATTATAGAACAATTTTAAAGCCTCAAGTGCTACTTTAAATTTCGCAAAACCTAATAATACATCTTTCTTAATCTAGTTAGCTATTCTACTACCGGCGGCCACAATTGTATAATTTCTAAGATATAATAAGAACAAAGTCAGGTTAGGTATAGTATAGAATTTATATATATTAAAGGAGACTTATTTGTTAGTTAGAGATAATATTACCAATCTATAGTATTATACATATTATCGTTTATAAAGAGTATAAAATTTTTCGAGATTAGAGTCTTTGAACATTCCTATTATAAATCTACTTAATCGTATCTTTATCTCTAGCGTTACTACAATTTTAAATCTATTACTATGCTATAGTATCATCTTAATATTAAAGGGGACTTCATAGCACTCCATAAAGATAGTTATTATACTATCGTCTGATTTTTCTTTAAGAATATAGTAATCACCCTTTAGCTTTTTATACTTAATGAAAAACTGCATAATATTATCGGCAGAAAATCCATCTTCTCAAAGCTTTATAATCTATTTAATAGCTCTTGCAGTCCCTTCCTATACTAATAAAACTTCTTCTTAGTCTTCCTTTTTCAAACGCTTTATTATAGACTTATAAAATTCTAGTACAAACTTTTGCAAGTCTTTAGGAAAAGTCTATACAAGGTCAGATATATCTTTCTTACTATTATTAAAAATTTCTAATATATTAGTAGCCGTGCTATCATCTTCATTAGTCAAATCACTATCTGAGTTAATAATATTACATATATTAACCCGTAGGCCAGGCTCGCGAGTCGATTTTATTACTATAGGTATTTAAGGGATTTCGAAAGATAGGGAATCAAAGTCGTCTAACTTAGATAATTAGCGGTTAGGGTAGTCTATTATTTATACATAAGATATTATAGGCAACTTATGCTTAAAGGCATCTTCATTATATAGGGCTTCCACTTATAGGCCGGGCCCATAAGTCAAATTTAGCTTATTAGTTAAATCCGCCAAAGGTAGTAGCATTTTCTAAGCGGTAGGTATAATAAACTCCTATCTTTCCATCTTATTATCAAAGTAGTTTATAGTATACTTAGCTAGATAGACTATCTTCTCTTTTATAATAAGTAGACTATATTATAACTGCTATAGTCCGAGTGTATCTAAAACTGTTTAATTAAGAAGCGCCAAGTTGTTATACTATAAGAGGTCATCTTTCATAGTTTAAATAGCAGAGTGCATAATAGTGCTTAAGAACCTAATAAACTTCCTACTTCATATATTATTTCCTTTTAGCTTTTTTATACCTTCTTAAATAGTAAAGTGATTCAACACTTATATAGCTTTTGCCACTAATTAATACATCTTAAAATTTTTGCCAAGCCCTTATAAGGTATTATTAGCAGTAATATCTATTATAAAGTAGGTTTAAAACAATATGCCACAAGTGCTGCTAGTAAACTATAATAGTCTTTTAGTAGACTCCTCCTTTTTATCTCTATTCTTCCGAAACAAGTCTATAGAATTAGCATAACCCTAATATTCTTATAAAAACTTCTCCCAATCAATACCTTTAGTTTTCAATTCATTTTCAAAGAAGTCATCAAATCTTAAAAACCCTTCTTCTATAGTAGAAATTCTATAGTTCAATACCTCTATAGATAAGTTCAAGAATACTTACTATTCTATTTCACCTAACGTTCTATAAGTACTTATAATATCTTCTAATGATCTTAAAGTTTTACCATCTTAAGAGAATCCTCCCTCTAATATTAGTTCATTGCTAAAGGCAGCCAAGGTCTTACTGCCTAATGCGATAACAGCCATACTCTTCTTAAGTATAGCCTTTTTACTTATACTTAATAGTGCTATAATGAATTATTTAACAAAAGGGATAAGGTTCAATTAATAGAAGAATAAATCTTCTAAAAAGAATTTATCAAGACTAGAAGCTTTAATTAGAAAAGATTAACAACAGAGAGATAATACTAGTAGTATTATTAGTACTAGTACTAGGGTTTAGTAAGGTTATAGAAAAGGTAAAAAAAAGTATGATCTTAATGCAAAAAGAGGTTTATTTATAAAGATAAGAATCGCATTAGCGCGCAAAGGAAAAGTAGGTATAAAGAGGCTGAAAGTAAGAACAAAAGTAAGGTATAATATATATAAGGACCTATAATTGATAAATGATAATTATCAAAGGTAAGGATGATATTTCAAAGGTAAGCGTTAGAGAGTTATATATAAAGGAAATAATCAAAGGATAGATTATATAAAGAATAAAGTAGAGTAAAGAATATATATAAAATAGAATAATAAATAGAGAACAATAAGGTGCTAGTATATAAGAAGTAGATAATCCTAAAAAAAAAGATTTAACTCGAATTCGTAAGTTCTTTAAATAGTATTCTCTAAGGGTAATAGGCTAGATTCTCTAAATTGCTTAACTCAATTGTCAGTTCTATTATCACTTCAAAGTCTTCTTCTCTTATATTAGTTCTTACTTCTTAGCGATTTTTCAGCTTTAAGGGCCTTTCTCAAAGGATCTTCTATTAGTACATCCAGATTTAGTAGCCAAAGTTCATCCAAACTATCTTATAGGCTAAAGCTAGCTAAGTCCAACCTCACTTGCAGACCGGGCTCGCAAGTCAGTCTTAGCGTTTCTAAGCTTAAGAGTAAAAACAGGGAATTGGTTCCCAAATCAGGGTCTAGCACTATGCTAGTATTACAGCTTATCTCTTTTCCGAATTTTCTTATAATAATATCTTTATTAATCAATGCATCAGGCTCTTAGATAGCATTTATTTTATTATATTATCCCTAAGACTTAAGTCTATAAAGAAGCGACTTAGTATTTATAATATTCGTCTAAGTATCAATAAGGGTATTAAAGAGTTTCTAATTATATTCTATAAGATAGATTTTCAATTCGTCTTTATTAAGAAGAAATAACTTCTATACTTCAATCATAACTAAAGGGTCTATTTAAGAGCATTAACCAATAATAGCTTTAAAGAGGCTATTATAGTTCTTAAGATGAAAAGCTACCTTAAAAGGTATAGTAGTTCTACTTATATTAATCTATTAAGGTACTAGAGGTTACTTTAAAGTAAAGATTAAAAAGATAAGATTAAAGATTCGAGTCTTATTTTCCAAGGTATTCTTATTACAAATAGCTATATAGTTATTACAAAAGGCTATAAAACCACCAATCCTATAAGAATTATCTAAAAGCATTTTAAGAAGATATTCCTATTTTATTATTACTATAATTAGATTGCTATTATTAGTAATAAGTCGCAAGATCTCCTTTTATTTCATTTTTATAGTCATTTAAGCTAATTGAGATTTTGAACTAAGTGCTTAAGAAGTCTATCGACTTATCTTCTTCGCAGATAGAGTAAGTTTCACATTCGATTAAGAGCTAATCTACCTATTAAGGCTTCCTAAAGCAGGGCCTTATCTAATTGATAGGATCTAATAATCTAAGACTCACTTACTAGCAAAATTGACTCGTAGTCTAAGACTGTAAGTAATAATTGGATTTTCTTTATTAATAGCACTTATATCTCTTTTTATTAAAATAACTTAATTATAAAGACTAAGGCCAATTAATTAAAAAGGTTTAAGATAAGCGACAAGCTAATAGGCCTTTCCACTTTTCGCTATCTTAGCTAAAAGGTAGAGTTTATAATATATCCAAAGGACTTATTAAATAAGACTAAATATTATATTATAAAGAAAATAAAAAGGTATAAAGGTCGCATTATCTATAAGGCGGAAGTAATAAAAGTATATCTCTACTTCTTATCTTATAATAGAGAGGAATATACTTATAAAAGCACTATTATCAGTAGTAAAATTATCGGTTAAGAAGCAGTATCTAAAGGGTTTAGGCATCACAATTGACCCTTCTTCTTTTATTTCTTCTTACTATTTATTACTTAATAATATTAAAAAGAAAGAATTATTCTATTCAATCGGCTCTAACGCCCTTAAGGCTTTAGGATTAGTCTTAAATTTTATAGCACTTAAAGATGCCTCTATTATTAATAGATTGGATTTGCGTATCCTTAAAGAGATAAAGAATTAATTATTAAAATAGATTAGAAAAAGATCAATATCTTCTATTATATAAAGAAGTTTAAGGTATTTAATAGTTTTATTAATATTAAATCCTTTATAATTAAGACTATAGTAAACCAAAAGAGAGCAAATATAAAGGTCGCAAAGTCTTCTCCCTTTGATTCTTATACTAGGAAGATACTATCAAAACCGAGTTTTCATTATAAAGGATATTTAAATATCATATTATTCTTTAAGCTTAAGGTTAAGAATAACCGATTAAGGTATATTACTATAATTACAAATATCCTAATTAACAAATTCCTCTTCGCATTCTCTTTCTTATAAGATAAAATAATCTTACTTAGCATTTAAGAGACTAGGTTCTTAACTTTTATAATTATTAAAGAATTAAATAATATCCATAAGGGCGAATTCGTTTAAAATAAGCTATTAAATCTATCTAATAGCTCTTTTAGTTATCTTTAAAGCAGTAGGAATAAAGTCTTCCCTTATATTATTATTTCTAAAACAGTTGCATATAAATATAAAGAAATTAAGAACTAGCTCCTTTAAGTTATTAAGGAATAAATCTAAGCAAGCGCACAATCCTTTAATTTCAAATTGCAAATTAGCTAAGGTAGCTATTAAATGATCTATCCTTCTTAAAGGTCGAACTAAAATAGGTCGTTCAGCTAAAGGAGAGTCCTTTAAAGATTTCGAAAATTCTAAAGAGGCTATGCTAAGCGTTTAAGCAGTTTGTTTAGCAGCGGTTTCTAAAATCATTTTAATAAGAGGTAGGTTAGGTTTAGTTTTAAAATTCTTACTTTTAACTCTTAGTTTAAGACCGCAAGTCAAATCATATAGTTTAGCACTTATTATATCTTTAGGCTAAGAGGCGAATTTCAAAGCAGGCTTGACTATAAATAACCAATTCCCCTCTTTATTATTAAAGAAATCTCGTCTAAACCCTAGTATAAGAGTCCAGTTCTCTTTTAAAATAAGCAAATTATAAGCAAAAGCGCAAAGCCTTAGCATATTAATAATAGTACTATTAGGTAAGGTAATATCTGCAGCTTAGTTCGATCTTTTCATAGCTCTATTAGCTGCTATAAGTATTATATTAGATAGGCCTATAAATCTGCAACTGCGAATTCGATTGCCTCAGAATTTTACTACTCCTTTTTAAATAATAAAGAAATTGAAAATCTAAATAGCTTTAGTAGTAAGAGTATTTTCCTTAAGAATTTTTAATAATACTTGCCTTCTATTATTAGAATCAATATTTATTAAAAAGCGCAAATGAAATAGGAGTCCTCTCTTATTAATAGCTAAATTATCCAATTACTAAATAGATTCTTCCCTTTTATTTCAATCTATTTTAAAAGTGTCGGCTAAGGTTATATATTAATTTGCGTTAGCTAAGAATTCCTCTTTAAAGATTCCCTTTAGTCTTAATTCTTCAGTTAGGAAGTCGTTAAATTAGAGAATTCCAAAGGCCACTTAGGTTAAAAGGTTATTAATGGCATTCGCATAAGCTAAAAGGAGTTTTTATTACTCTATATCTCTTAAGGCTGCGTAGGTCGATTTAAAGCTCTCTAATAATATAATAGCTCTGCTATTTTAAAAGAAGTTAGTAACTAATGTTTATTTATCTCTTATTATAGTAAATGAAACCATTTATAGGTTCTTTAAAGGCATATTACTTATAAAAGATAAGGAGTATAAATAAGAGAGTTTAATAGAGTATAAGAATTAAAAGGGCATATAAGCTGCAATAGGTTTACTATATATATATTAAGGAAATTGGACTTTTTATTTATTATTTAAGGAAAGTAATAGGAATGCTATAATTAAAAGCCAATATTAAGAATGTAAAATAAGTTAGAGTAAGTAAGAATTTAAAGTAATCCTAAAAGATCCATATCTTAAATAATAAAAGAAGCGACCTTGCTAAAAATGTAAAAATAAGAATTAAAGGAAGGTAGGATAATTAATAAGCTAGGAAATCGTTTAGTATTCCTATTTGCATTCTTTAAATATTTTAAGAATAATAACTTAAGGTCGCAATTAGTTAGGTATTTTAATATTCTTTACTCGTAGGACTGGCTTATAAGTCAAATTGGAAAAATCTTAGTCTTTATCCAAGGGTTTAAAATTGCTTATATTGCCGTCGGTTCTTGCAAAAGATTCGAAGGTTATATCAATT
Source organism: Diplocarpon mali (assembly GCA_024741835.1). NCBI lineage: Eukaryota > Fungi > Ascomycota > Leotiomycetes > Helotiales > Drepanopezizaceae > Diplocarpon > Diplocarpon mali. Next base: position 39,008 of record JAENRP010000206.1, read on the forward strand.
TCTAATTTGTCTTTTAAAGGGAATAAGGTCTAATTGTATTAATAAAAGCGCTTTAGTCGGTTAGCTGCAAAGGTTCCTTTAATATCAACTCTATCAAGTTCCTAAAGAGAATAGTATCCTTTTTCTTTCTACTTAGATTTAACCTTAAATGGGCTAAGCTATTAATAGTTAAGTTTAGTATCTATTAATATATTAATACTTCTTATAATATTGTAAATTAAAATAAGATTATCTTTTTAAATAGGATAAGTCTTAAGTACTTTAAAAGCAGCTTATGCTTCTTTAGCTTTTTCCTAATATTGTTTCTTTTATAAGATAATATCTTCTATATCTATATCTTAAAGCTTAAGTTGTTAGTATCTTATTATAAGCAAATTGGAATAGTTTTAAATTTGACTATAATCGAACAATCTTTAAATAGGCTATCGAGATTTAAAAGGGAGCTATGCCTCTTTACTATAGATAAGGAAGAATAGTATAACTCCAATTGATTTATAAATTATCATTCAATAAGTAAAGAGTATTTTATAAAAGCGTTTTATCTAATCCTTAAATCCTTTGCAAGTAACTTTAAATAGACTATTAAGAATATTATAGTATCCTCGTTCTACTACTCTATTAGCTTTTGAATTATACGCTAAGATTTAAACCCGCTTAATACTATATTTTCGTAAGAAAGCTTTAACTACTCTTTTATTTTCAAGGCCTCTATTAATAGTTAATCTGCTAAAAAGTCCATAGCAATAGACTATATCTTCCTAAAGGAACTTTGCAATAGATTCAAAGTTAGTAGATCTTAAAGGTTATCCTTTAAGCTATCCTAATAGGTCTTCCTTTACTATAATAAAATATATTATCCTATTCTTAATAGTTAATACTTATATAATATTAAGGCTGACTTTATAAAAAAGGCCTAATGGCTAAGTTAGGAATAAGGGATTTTCCTTATAACTAGGTTTTTATTTCTAATAAGCGACGCAACTCTTTACAAAAGCTTTATAGTCCTTAAAAGAGCCTTTCTAAAAGAATTTTCTTAAGAGTTAGTAGTAAGTGGACTTAGCTCCTTAATAGCCAGTCTTCTTATAAATATCTTAAATAGCCTTAGCTTGCAGTTTATTATCATTTAAATAAAGCTATATAAGAAATGAGTTATCGCTTCTTTTAAACAATTGCTATCCTTATATTAGATAAATCAGAGCTTTAGCTTTAAACTTTTGAAAATCCTTAAGAGGAACTGTCTTTAGTTATTTAAGCGTAATTAAAAATTTTGCAATTTCCTTAAAGTCACTTAAGTAGTTAAGTGATAAAATTCTCTTACTTAACTTGCAAGCTAGGACTACGAGTCGAGTCCCTTTAAGGCAATATATTAATAAATAACTAACTTCGTTCTCTACTTATTTATTAATATCTATTTTATCTTCTTTAATCAAATTAAAGGGGTAAGGACGAGTTCTTCTTAAAAGGCCATCTGCGGTAGTGTTTTTTATTCTTAGAATATATTTAACTTTAAAGTCTATTAGTCTTATCCAAGCAATCCATTTTATTAATAAAGCTCTTAATAGGTCGCTTATAGCTCTATTCAATTATTCTACTAGTACTTTAGTATCGGTTTTAAAGATAAAGTAAGTGCTATAAAGGTTGCTTTTTATCTTTTTTATCACTTTTAGTACGCCTTTATATTCCTATTTAATAGTATTATACTTTATTTCTACTAGATTCTAAAGACCACTTTTAAAGCAAGCTAAATATCTTTTCTATTAGCTATTAGCTTATTAAAGGATAGTACCCTATTTGATTAAGCTTGCGTCAACTATTAATATAATTGGCCTAGCGTCAGCTCTATAGTCTATTTTAATCAAATATAGCGCTTTAAGCAATGCTTGCTTTAATTGTTTCATAGCCTCCATTTAGGATTCCTCCTACTAAAACTCAGCCCCTTTTTAAAATAAGGCGTAAATAAGTGCTGCCTTTTTAGCAAAATCCTTAATCTAAATGCGATAGTATACTATAACGCTAATAAACGCGCGAGCTTCTGCTATATTATCATACCTCTTTTATTTATCGATTTTAAGTACTTTAGCCCTCTAAGGACTTCGGCTATTAGAATTAGTAATAAAACTAATAATTTCTATTAATAGAAGATAGTATTATAACTTCGGACTAACTATTGCTCTTACCCTTTCGAATCGTATAAGCACTTAGTCTAAGTTCTCAATGTATTCTATTATAAATCATTATATACTAAGAAGAACTTCTTTATAATTATAAAATGATCTTAATCCTTTTACTCCTATATTATCTATATAAGAGAGCGTAATATTAAGTATACAATCTACTAGTATCTTATAAATTACTTAAACAAATTAAGCGATCGAATTTATAGCCCTTTAAGGTAATCTTATTATCTAAAGTAGCCTAAGAGAGGTTTGAATTGCTATTATATCTTTCAATTTAATATTAAGAATAAATTGGTTATATCTAAAGAAGAAGTTAATAAAAGAGCTGCAGATTAATCTTACGAATTCATTTAAGAACTCATCTATATTTAAAGGAATATTAGCATCCTTAATAGTTACTCGGTTCATTTCTACTACTGCTATTATTAGTCTATAAGTTCCCTTCTCTTTCTTAGTAACTAAGAACTATTTATTCTTATAAGGGCTATTACAAAACTCGAGAATACCTTACTTTAACCTATCCTTTAACATTTCGATTACCTTTTCTTAAAAAGCTTTAAGGACTCCGAATGTTTTCTCTTACTAGGCTTTATAAGGTATTATCTTAATCTTAATATAAGGCATAACCTCTTCTTAAATCTAGCTAAGTTCCGTCTAATCAAAAGCTAAGGCGTCCTTTTAATTTATTAAGGTTTTATAAAGTAGTTTACATTCTTACTCTATTAAGTCATTTCCAATTTTCAATATATTAAAACGTTCTTTTATTAGCCGATATCTAATAGGTTTATTAGAAAATCTACCTATAATAAACTTATCGAATTTACCACCTAACTTTAGAGGTCGAAGCTTCTTATCTTATTTAAACTAATCATCTAATCCTTTAAGCTTCGAGCTATTAGAGATTCCCTAATTTATTAATTATACTTTATCAGCTTTACTTTTATATATAGTTCGAATATTAGCTAGTACTATGCTTTTCTACTTCTTTCCTTTTTTATTAAATCCTATAAAATAGTCCGAATTTTCCTTTTTAAAAACAAATAAAAGATTTTCTAAGTTGTTAATTTAAAGTATATAAATAGAAATATTATTAGTAATTTTATTATTTTTCACTTATAGGTCTGGCCTATAAGTGGTTTTTAGGTTTTTTAAAATAATTAATAAATTATCGAAATTTATAAAACAAACTCTCTTCTCTACCTTATTTTTCTTTTTTCTTAATTATTAAGCCGATAAAACGCTAATTGTACTATTCTTTAAAATTCCAGATTTGATTCCTAGGCTAAGACCGTAAGTTAAATCGCTATTATTCAAAATCGGCAAACTCACCTTCCTTTCGCTATAACTCCTTATTAAGTGCCTTCCTTTACTAGCATTAAGCCTAGCCCTTATACTAGCTAATTGTTTCTTAAAACCTTATTCTAGAATTCGGCTATATCTCTTATAATAACCATTTGTCCTTTTAAAGATCGATCTATATTCTAAAGACTAGCTTTTATAAGACTATTTCTAAGATAGTTAAATATTAGCTAAGATTCTAAAATAAAGGGCATTTTTAAAAGAATATTATTTAAAGAATTCTCTATTATTAAAAAGTCAATATAATTAATAATTCCTTTGACTTTAACCTTTAAGTTTTTTACCTATCTATTAAAATTGTATTTCGATCTAAAGACAGTTAAATAAACAAAGAGTCGATTGCTAATAATTATCAATTAAGCCATTTTCGCCACTTTTCTAATTATTATATTAACTTCTAAACTACAATCGATCAGAGTCTTTGCTTTAACCGATTCTTCTATTAAATAAATAATAATAGGGCTTTTTATTATAACTACTAAACAATTTCGATTAATATTCTAAGATATTAAAGCTATTGCTATAATATTATAATACCTTTAGATTCCTTTGTCTTTTATAATCTAAAGACATTTAATTAAGGCTAAGTGCTTCTTAGAGTTCTTTTATATTACAATTTCCATTTCCTTATTATTATTCAAATCTTTAAAGGTAATTAAGATATACTTTCTTAGCACTTTATTAAAGCGTCTAATTAAATTAAATAGATCTTTAAATATAAGGTTAATTTGCTAAGCTATAACATTCTCTATAGCTTTTTCTATTGTAGTTAAACTAGCGTATTTATTAACGAATTTTTCCTATTTTAATATCTATCTCTTTCGCTTAAAGTCAAGGGTCTATGCAATAACTTTAACTTCTTAATCTTTAAGCTTAAAGCTATCTTTATCTATTATATCTTTAATCAATTCGTCTACTATATCGGCTTCATCCTTATCCATTGCGGTTCCAGACTATTAGGTGTCTTTTAGCGTTTAGACTCTATATTAAGATTCCTAAGTTGTATATGCTAATTTCTAGACTTTAGCTAGTTTTATTAATATTAATAAAGTAGAAGATCTAAAAGGACGCCGAGAATTCCAAGGGTTCTTAAATATAAAAGCAGTATTAATATCAGCTGAAACATTATTATTAACCTATCTTAAGATAGAAATGCCTCTAACTTCTATAACTATTTAATTAAAAGCTAAGTCCTTAAGAACTCCCTTAGGTAGATTGCTAGTTAGACCTATATATATATAAGTTGGAATTTTAATATTCATATCTATAATACACTATCGTTCGACCAAATTTTCATCCTATTTTATACTATATATTATTATTCAAACAGTCTATAACTATAAGCGATTTTAGTACTTTTTAATAAGGATAGCTTTTAGCCTAGGATCTTTAATATAAAGCATCTCATACTTATTAATATATATAACCCTTATATTAATAAAACGTTAGAAAAGAGGACATTTATTATAATACTTATATAAAGGGTAATTAGGTTCCTTATTACTACAAAAGTTGCAAATTAGTCTTCTTCTATTACTATTTCCTTAATACCTTATAATATTAATATTGGCAGAGTGCTAATTAGGATTAATTTCTCTTTCTTCAATTAACTATTGCATTTTTATATTAGCTAGTTATTCCGAATGATAAGAAGTAGAAGTCTAATAATAAGAACTACTAGGTTAGCTTATAATAGCTAAGTTTTGCCTATTACTAAATTAAGGAATATACTATTTTTCTTATAAGAGATCATTAATCCTAATTTCTAAGCTTTAGATTTAGAGTTTTGTAAATTAGATCTTAAGTTCTTTAATTCTAAAGTTGGATCTTACTCCTAAGTCAGGCCTATAAATAAAAGGTATAACTACTAGGTTCTTCTTTACCTCCTCTATAACTTCTAAAGCCTTTGAATATTCTTAGACTAGGCTCTTAAGGTCTTTAGTATAAGAGGGAGTAAGGGCTTTTTCCTACTTTATAGTTGTCGTGCTGTATTTAGAGGTGGATTCTCAGTGGTGGCAGAAGCTTATAAAATTCTACTCTAACTATATACCTGAGCTCCCTTTATAGAAGTGCTCCGTGGCCACTTCAGGGGTATATTACATAAGCCAGTCCTCAGATGCCTCAGTGCCTAAGGCTCCTTATAGCGCAACACACCCCCTAGGTGAAAAGCAGCTCCCAAGCTAGGCTCAGCTATAACTAGCGCTAGATCTAGTATACAAGACTCCTTTATTATACTCCCTAGCTTCTAGAATAATGAAAATTGCTTGACAAAGCTATAATAAATAAAAGAGGGAGCGCGTTCTAAGTGCTTCCTCTATAAAATAAAAGCTAAATCAAGTGACAAAGGAAAGTTAACAAAGGCAGCGCGCCTATAAAAGTACGCGTTTTTCCCCTATAAAGCTTTCCTTCCTTATACTTCTTTAAATAATCACTTTAAAATAGAGAATAGCAATAACAACTCTAAGGAGCGCCCTAGTAGGGCTACTACTATAAGCTTCCTAATCGTACTCCCTTACTCCTGCTAAAGACTTATAGCGAAGTCGTTATGCTCGAATATAGCTTGGAGCTTCTCAGCGCGGCAGACAGCAGGAGGATAATAACGCGCCTAAGACGTTCGACGTAGTAACACCCCCGAGAGGAAGCGCGCCTCCCCTCCCTGCCACCCCCTAGGCCGTAGTTCCTAGAACACCAGCGGTCCCCTCTGCAGCTCCCTCCTCCCATCGTAAGCCAGAGCAAGGGCTAATAAGGAATATACTATATAAGGGGTGCGTTCGGAGCTTCCTAGCTAGGAAGTCAGCTAGCGTATGCTTTAATAGCACAATAGGAGTACGCTGCTTTCGTTATGCAAAGGGAGGCCACGCGTACCAGGAGCTTCCCGTCAGCGCCTTAAAGGCGTAGGAAGATTATATATTCTTATTAGAGGAGAACGACAGTGACTCCGCAGTACATTCTCAAGCTCCCTCTAAGTGGTTTGCCACTAATAAGCAGTTCAAGGCCTTGCCGCCACTAAGAGGAAGGTGAGAGAGGAGCTTCAGAAAGCGCGCCAGAGAGAGACAAAGGAGGTAGTATCATCAAAGGGTACATTAATCATAAGCTTTCTCATACCGTAGCTAATAGCTTCCTAGAACCAATCGGTTAAGAGCTCCCGCCGCCGCCGATTATAGCACCTCTTAGCCTTATCGCCCGCCTCGCAGAGGCTTTTAAGGCTCCTACGGCTACTCCTATTATTGCTCCCGGCGTTGCTCCCCAGGCGGCTCCTAGGGCTATGCCACCAAAGGAGTCGGTTGCTTCTCAACAAGGACGCGCCCTTATATTATTCGCAGAGCTATTAAAGGTTCTGATTATCTAAGGGAGTTAGTTTTAAGCCTCCCTATATATTAGTATAAAGAAAATTGAAACCTGTCTTGCGCTTCCTTCCCACTCGCTATTACAAAGGAGATATAAAAGGATTATAAAGCATTTAAAATGCTAGCTTCTCGACTAGACCTCTTGCATCTTAGAGGTTCAAAAGCTTAATAAAGCTCTCGAACTTTTGTCGAAGAAGGTTTTTAATAAGGCCATCTGCGTATATATCCTTAGTAGGGAGATAGGCCACTTGAAAGCTCCCTTTTTAATGCTCCTATTATAGCCATATATTATGTATATCAACGTGTCGGAGCTTTATAGAAATCCTTTAAGAGTCTCCTATAATAAGCCGTATTATCTATTGATTATCGCAAAATATGGACTATAGAGCTTCCACCTCAAGCTCTATTTCCTTAAAGAACCTCTTTAAAGCCATCATCTCCTTCGCTATATGCGCTACTCCTAGGAGCTCAGCCTCTATAGTAGAAGTAGTAACTGTCGGTTGCTTCGAGGCTTTCCAAATGATTGCTCCTCCAAATAGGAATATAATAAAACCGTAAGAGGAGCGCCTTATCTCTGGATCATCTGCGAAGGAAGCATCTAACGATACTATTAAGTTATTTAATCTGCTAAATCGACTATAAGTGATTCCTAAGAAGCGTATACTAAAAAGGTAGCGAATTATCCAATTGATAGCTTTAAGGTGTTCAGAGCTTAGGTTTATATAGAAATGAAATAGCTAGGTGACTGCAAAAGCTATATCTAAGCGCAGTATAATAGCTATATATAAGGCGGAGCCTACTTTTTCCTAGAACTCCTTAATTCTCAAGTAGGGAGCTGTTTCGTAGTTCTTTTTAAGTTCGAAGTAGGAGAGCGGCATACTAAGGAAACGCCTTATATTAAGGCTAAACCTCTTCGCTATCTTCTCGATATAGGCATTATAGAGCAGAGTAATTGTACCCTACTTCCTATCTCAAAAGACTCTCACCCCTAAGAACCACTCAACATCTCCTATAGCTATCAATTCGTATACTTCACGCAGTCCCTCTATAGTCTTTTAAGCTTCTTCTACATAAGAGGAGTGGTACATTACTTATATATTATCAATGTAGAAGGCTATAAACACAGTCCTATCCTTATTAACAAATATGCAAGGCTCCTTACTAAGAGGGGTAAGCTTCAAAGACTTAAGAGTACTAGTAAAATCCCTATACTAAAGCGCTAGGGAGTCTCGAAGGCCGTATAAGGCGCGATCGAGCTCTACTACCTTATCTTTCTACTTCCAACCATCTAATAAAAAGCAAACAACTGGCGCGCTCCAAGGGTCTCTCTTAGCATTTATAAAGGCGTTGATAACGTCGAACTATTAGAGCTCTATATCGAATTTAGCGGCGATCGCCATTATAACCCTAAAAGATCTCAATACAAGCGTCGCAGCGTAGGTAGAGAAAATAGAAGCTTCCTCCTGAAGATCTCCCCTTACTACTATTCTTGACCTAAAGCGGCTAATCTCCCTAGAGGAGTTTAGCTTATAGTTAAAGACCTACTTTAGTAGTATAAGCCTTATAGTAGCCTCGCTTCTATCGATCACTCTCTAGCAATTGCGCGCTTCCAGGTTCTTGATCTCAGTTCTGGCTCCCTCTTTAAATTGCTCTCCGAAAGGGTGATTTGCAAGCTCCTTCTAATGAGTTAGCGCTTTAGGAAGCTTATCTTAAGGTAGAATTGGAAGGGTAGAGTTTCCTCTAGAGCTTCCAGATTAAGTCGCTGCGGCAATAACGTAGTATACCGCTTTATACTCTTCTCCATCAGTTCTCGCAGGCTCCTAACTTAACCAAAAAGTCGATATAAAGCTGTTTACCTGCTCCAACTAATATGTTTTAAGTTCTTCGAGGGCCAGCAGGAGATCCCTAACGCATATTGCGTATATAGCATTCCCACTCCCTCTTCTCCTTTTTAACCTGCAGAGCAGTACAAGTACCATTTCCTACTCCTTATCAGGCTTCTTGCGTTTTCGGAAGGCCCTTATATTAAGTACTTTAGGCTAAGCTTCTATTAGTTTCAAAGAGCTCCCTCTTTCAGTATTACCCTTAAGAGCTTCCATATCCTGGCGTAGCTCCCGATCGATCGGTGCTTCTAATAAGAGCTGGCGTGCTTCTTTACCAATTGCCTATAGTAGAGCTTCTAGTAATTGAAGGGCCTGCTCCTGCCCTTGCGATTGCTTAGTCCGTATAGCAACTAGAGGCCCGGTATTGCGCTCCCTAGCAGAACTGGCATTTATAATATCGCTTTCGACGCTCCTCCCAACTATTAATAGTTGTCTTAGAGCGTCTAACCCTTTGCTACTAGGCAGCTGCTCTTAAGTAGCTAGAGTAGAAACGCTATAAGTAGCCTCATAGGGGACGAGAGCCCTCGATAGATCTGAGCTCAGAGCTTCTATTAGTAAAAGATTAATAGGCTCACCCCCTACTAGGTTATCCGCAGGCTGCTCGTCCAGAGCTCCCTCCACGTTCTCGACAATTAACTCAGCGTCCTAAGCTTCCTCCTCCTCCTTTTCAATCATTTGCACAATCTCCTTAATAATTAAGAGCAAGTGGCCAGCCACCTTTTCGTACTCCTTAGAGTAGAATTTAGACTCGTCGAATTCGACGTTTCAAGAGATTATAACCTTTCAGAGCTTAAGCACCTAGATCTTATATATATTAGTAGCGCAGTAACCAACTAGGTATCTAATATGCCCTTATAGCATAGTTTTAAAAGCTCTCTTATTCTTTAGAGCTTCCCTCTCCTTTGCCAATAGGTACGCGCGCGCTCCATACGCTTTTATACCCCCCCATTCTAGTCTTAAATCGGTGGTAAGCTTCATAGTAATCTACAGATCATACCACTTAAAGTATTATCTAAACTAAAGCTAGAGCACCTCATTTGGACTCTTCCATCCCCTGCGCTTCAATAGGCCGATATTATAGAGGTATATTACGGCTAGTACGGCTTTAGGCCATAAGTGCTCTAGGAGGTTAGCAGAGATTAGCATAGTAAGTGCCTTTTTAATAATCTCTGCTCCCGCTCTCTCAAAAGCTCCATTTGGTTTATAAGTATAGGATAGAGTGACTTCTACCTCTATGCCTTTAGCTTCGCACCACTCTCTATATTTTAATGCTCCTTATAAGGGGAACACCGAGGTATCGTTATCGCTCCTTAGAATACATAAGGAGAGGCTATAACAGCGCTTCACCTATACTTTAAAAGATTAAAGAGCTCCTAAAACTAGCGTTAGGGACTTATAAAGCAGAGTATATCCAAATAACTTCCTACTAAATTTATCCTTAATCAAGAGAAGCCAGCTTTCTAAGGAGAGGCTCAACGTGCTATAGTCAAATAGGTCCTAGGAGCACCTAAAGAACGGTCTTAAAGCCTTAAAATCTGACTCTCTCCTAAAAGGCTTTTGCTTAGCTTTTGCCTAAGCGCAAGCTTCACAATTGATTTATAGCTTCCCCTTAATCTTCACCCCCCTTACGTTTAGCACAAGCTTCTCAAGCGCCTTAGCTCTTAAATAGCCTGATCGAAGGTGCCAAATATCTGCCGAATCATTCCTAGCTCTTAAGAATACGCTGCTCCTTAAGGGTTTATATTAGCTTCGCAAATGCTATTATAAAGTAGGAAAAGCTAGGCAAGTTGGTTAAGCATAGCATAGCGAGTTAGGAGCGTTGTAAAAGTTGATAGGCTTATATTTAAACACTATGACATTCGACCTACGCTCTAGCTACTTTACAACTATATTATTATCTACTATACCCCTTTAGAGCGTCGCGTCTAGGCCTATATACTATACCCTAGCCTTCTTTAAAAGAGGCTCTAAGATAATATTAATATTAAACCCATCTACAAGCGCTATATTCCTAAGCTCTAAGTCTCCTCCATCAGCGAGAACCCCTTTCATCAGACGTATACCCTTCCCCCTTATTAGCAGACTCGAGCTCCCCGCCTCTATACAGTCCTAGGGATATGCGATTTTCAATGATCTAAGAACTAGAAGCTCCTCTCAATTAACAAGGTGCGTCGCAGCGCAGTTATCAAGTAGGGTTATATTCAAGAGAGCGTAGGGAGCTCCAAGGGTAGAGTATATTCCTAAGGTAAAGTCTTCAAAAAGAGTTGGATCCAAGAGGGCGGCTATGATCTTAGATTTGCCGCTCCCTGAAGCTTCGGCAGATATTCTTTCCTTAAATTAATCCATAGGAGCGTATTTGAAATAGGAGAGCTTAGCTCAAAGCTCTTTCTATTCCAAGGAAGCAAGGTTTTCACGCGTTCTTTTAACCTCATCATAGCTAGGGAGGTTTCGAAGCGTACCTTCCTTAGCGCTAGTTAAGGCATATTTCAACCTATTACACTCCTCTAGGTTCCAGAAGTGATTTTTGACCTAAGGGCAAGGGCACTTTTTAACGCTCCCCTCGAGAGTCTTCTTCGCCTTGCCTTTACTCAGTGCTCCTAGATTAGTATAATCGCCTACTCCTCCGAGCGAGGCGTATACTCCAAGGGTTGCCTTTAATAAGGAGCTTGCAAGGCTTCGCTCTATTAAGCTTAAGAACCAATTAATATAGTAGACTATATCTTTTCCGTGCTCCAGACCTAGCTTATTATCTCTAATAAGCTCTGCCTAGATCTGCTAAGACTAAGTGAAAGCCTAGCGGTGAACCGACTATAGAAACTTCGTAATCGCAAAGGAGCCTTAAACCTTTAGGATTCTATACATTCGTACTTCCCAATAGATCTCCCTAAAGCTAGTAAGCCAGGTCTTCGGTTCCACTTTGCTACTCCTTATTTCAAAGAGCTTATTATTATAGTCTTCCCGAATTGACTCTATTATACTAACCTCAAAGGGGGCTAGTTCCTTGCGCAAGTGCTCTACGATCCATTAAATTAACAGTTTCCCCGCTTCCTTACAATTATATTATACTGCTCAAAGCAACGTAAGGTATACTATCTTAATAATCCAACAATATAACTAAGTATAAGAGCTCCTATTCCTTTTCCACGTTTCTACTATAAGATTATATTACATTACCGCCATTTTATACTCCAGCTCTACGTCTTTAGCTATTGTCTTCGCAGGTAGTAGTAGAGCTAGCATTTATTAATCAGTAGCTTCCTACTATTAGTACAACTCGTAATAGCTTTGCAATACTCTCTAGTCCCGTCCTTCCACAATTTTTTCAAGCTGCAGCGGTTCTATTTCTAAATCCAGCAGATATAGAGCTTCGTTCTCATAAAGCAAAGCTTAGTTTCCCATCTCTATAGCATATAGTTTAAAGTTATTAACCTATCTTAGCTTCTCTATATGCTTCTAAAGGCGCAGAAATTCAGCTTGAAACTCTAGCTTAGCGTACCAAATACGCTATGACTTCCTATCCTAAAGCATAACTCCACTAGAGCTAAGCTCCTAAGCTTCTTTTTACTAGTACTCGCTTATATTAACTAGGTTAGTAAGGAGTATAGGTCTATTAGTTAACTAGGAGCATTAGAACGTCGAGTCAAGTCGTATAATGCGTATAAGCAAGAGAGAATAGATGAAAAATAGTAGTAAAACCTCTCTAAGAAGTCTTTAAATACAATAGATTTTTAATCGTTTGCTCCTAAGAGTCGCGAATAGTGCTAATAACTATTATACTATATTTAGAGGTAGATTCTCAGTAGTAGCAAAAGCTTGTAAAATTCTACTCTAACTATATACCTGAGCTCCCTTTATAGAAGTGCTCCGTGGCCACTTCAGGGGTATATTACATAAGCCAGTCCTCAGATGCCTCAGTGCCTGAGGCTCCTCATGGCGCAACAATAGTATTAATAGTTCTCTTACTAAGATCTGATTTCAAAGCAAAGGCCGAGAATTCCTTAAATAAGGTAAAGGTTATAAAGTCTTGCTTATTAATCCTAAAATGCTTAATAATCTTATTTCAAAGGCTAATAGGTAATCTAAGTAAGAAAAGGCGGCCTCTTTCAACTTCGCTTAGTATTTTCTAGCTAATTAAAGTATTTAATATATAAGTAAAAGTCCAATAGTAGTTCTTAAGTTCCTTAAGAGTCTAAGTGACTAAAACAAATTCCTTTAAGAAAGCCAAAGTGTTGCAAATCTACTATCTATCAAATTCTTAGAATTCAGATTTAAAAGCCTTAATAAGGAGTTCTTATAAACCATACGTTTTCCATTTAAGGAGGGATTTGATAATATCTTTGCTTATATAATTATAGTAGCAAGGGAGCTAAGAAATCATATCTACTTATAAAATACCAAAATCGTAACAAGTTTCTTTATATTACTTAAGGAAATTAGTAATATTAGCTCTTATAAAGTAAAGAGCATTAGGAGAACTAAGAAAGGGAAAGTGGCTAGTAATAGCCTTAAATGCGGCCATTATTATTTTATATTAACCGTCCGAATTAATAGAATCTATAAGGGGTAAAGCAAAAGCTTTAATATTATAAGATTAGTCGCTAAAAGGAGTACTTCGAAATTCAAAAGGGCTTAACAAACGTTTAGAATCCAAGTTAATCTTAAAATAACTAGGACAAGTTTAAAAAGATTTAAATAAAGGGTTAGTAAAAAGTTTAAAATTATTATTATTTTTAATATTTTCAAGCATTAATATTAAAAAAGTAAGTAGTAGTCTTAAGTTATTTAAGGATGTCTTTTTATCCTCCTACTTATAAGCTAAGCCTAAGAGTAGAATTCCAGATTCTATTAAAAGTTTAATCTAAGTTTGCTAAGAGATTCTAAGTAGGTATTAAATAGCTAATAAAAGCGTTATAACTAATTGCAATAAGATAAGGTTTACTTAATCTAAGACCAATTTCTAAGATAAAGTTTATATATAAGATTCTTCTTAGCCTTTAGGCCAATTCCTATTAGTCCTTAGAATAAAGGGGTCTTTAGAGACGATTTTAAGGCAGTTTTTAAAGTTCTATCGAACTAAGGCGGCTGAATTATTAAATTCGGATTTCTAAAGATTTTAAAGAGGCACTTCTAATTAGAGTTTGCGCTTAATATTACTTAAGTACTTAAAACCACTACTATTTAAGATTACTTTTATAAGGTTTGCTAAACTTTTTATACTAAGAAGCTGAAAATTCCGAAAATCTCAAAGTTAAGAAAGAAAATAAGGGTTTTTAAAGCAAAGCTAAAAAGGGAAAATCTAAGGTTATTAATAGTTGTTAAACAAAAATCGATAGTTCTAAGTAATTAAGCGATTAAAGATAAGGTTTTTAAAGTTGATCAAAATGCTATAAGTGTTTCGAAGATGTATTTTTTAAAAGGCCAGTCTCTTATCTATAAATAAAAAGATTGATAAAGTCGTATAAGGACGGAAATCTTAAGAAATCGGTCCTTGTATAAGTCACTAATATAAAACTAAAGAGAGATAATATAAGAATAGGCCTAAGGGAAGACCTAAAAATAAGAGGAGGAAGCACCATAAGCGGGCTCTCTTAAATAAGATGTTAAGAACAAGTCCTAAGTATAGGATATATTTAGTACTATAGCGACGCGCGCTTATCTCTATATATAGAAGAGGCCCCTTTTTATCCTCCTATCGGCCCTGCCCTATCATATGACTTTTGTCACGTGATTCATCCATACCCAGGTCTCCACAATAGTAGCGTAGATATAGCGCATAGACCGCTAAGCTAGTAGAAATAGGTAGTCGGAAGGCCGGAATGCATTTTTCTTCGGCCATATATCAGAGGTCGTTTTACTCGAATCTATCGAAACTGTTGAGCTTAAGTAAGTCGGCGCAGTAGGTTAAGGAAACTTCTAGAGGTCGATGGTCGATATATTAGTAAGAGTTAAAGAAGGAAGGTTACCCCTTTTTTCTCTATAGCTATATATATATCAATATCCTACTAACTAAGTAGTAGGGTTATATAATAATATATTAAAGTGATAGCTATATCACCTATCTTAATACCCTTACTTAGACCTTACTCTAATTGACCTATAGTTGGGAAAATAATAACTATCCTTTTGCGCTAATCCAATTCCTAAGTATCTTTCTAAATTAAAAATAATTAATTAATAGCAACCTCTATTGAAATCACTAACCCCTCTCGTAAGGTAGAACCAAAAGTCAAATTTCCTAAAAGCGTTCCTTTATAAGACTATATGACTTGACTTATAATCTAGGCCTAGGAGTCGATTTAAAAACTTTCCTCTATAAGACTATATAACCTAACTCGCAAGGCGGGCTTAGGAGTCGTCCTTAAGCCTATTAAGCCCCTACTATCTTTTATAACCTTAGTATATCTTTAAATGCTTTGAACTTTATAACTGTCTTTAGTAGCTTTATAAATCCATCTGCTACTATTCGATTAGTTAGGATATAAGTAATCGATAACTTATTCTTTATAATAAGGTCGCAGATAAAGTGGTAAGTAATATTAATATATTTTAATCGCTTATATAAGTATAGATTCTTTACAAATGCAATCACTCTTATATTATCTACTTAAAGATTAATATAATTCTTATCTTATCTAATATACTTAGCAAAACCTATATCTTTTAAAACTTAGGCGATCTATAATCCTTGCTTACAATTTGATAATATTAATATATATTCGGCTTTAATACTTACAATAGCTACTGATTTTTACTTCCTACTTCCTTATAATATAGGTCTACTATATAATACTACTACGCTTCTAAATATACTTTTCCAACCTTTTATATTTGCCTAGTTAGAATCGGTATATACCTTAAGCTTTACGCTTATATATTTCATTAGTCTATATCTTACCTTTTATATAATTATCAATCGAAGGTACCTTTTAAGTCGCTTAACTATATTCTTATATCGAATTATCAGATCCTTTAAATTCTAATTAAGTTGCTTAATGATAAAGGCGATATCTAATCTTATATATACTATAGTATATATAATCGCTCTAATATCCTATTAGTACTTCTTCAGATCTCCTTTTTACTTATTTTTATTAATAGGCTTTAACTTATTATACTTTCCTTCGATTAGAGTACACTTTAGCTTAAAGTTAGGAGTATAAGTAAAGAGTCCTATTCAGTTTAGGATCTTCTTAATATACTACTCTTAATTTAACTAGAGTCCTTAAGTAGAGCAGTTCCTTATAACGTAGATGCTAAGGATCTTATAAATTCCCCTTAGATCCTTAGTATTAAAATATTTCCAAATAGTTATAAAGAACTAATCCAATTAAGTAGTTGTTTTTATAGCTATAGTAATATCGTCGATATATAGTAGTAACTTGATTCTATACTTAGTATAGGTAAATAGATAAGGGTTAGCTAGGCTTTAAACGAATCCCATTTCTACTAGAGTAGAACTATATAAGAGGTTCTAATCATAGGCTAATTGCTTAAGCTTATAAATACTATAGAGTATATAGAGAGAGTGGCTAGCGTATATAGGAATACCATTAGGTTAAGAGAGAAAAATCCGTTCCTTTATAGTTGCTTTAGTAAATGCATTTTTAATATTATACTATTTGCATTTAAGGTCCTTAGCAGCTACTATTGCTATAAATATGCAAAGGGTATTTATATAAACTATCGGCGCAAATGTATTGAAGTAGTCTTTTCTATACTATTAGAAGAAGCCCTTAGCTATAAGCCTTGCCTTATAACGTTTTAGGGTCCTATCTATATATATCTTAATTATAAAGACCCACTTTATTAAAACTAGGTTTATATCCTTTAGTATCAGTTCCTCTATCTATATACCATTTATAATAAAAGAGCTTATCTCCTTTTAGATTGCCTTATTCTATACTGCTCTATTCTCTAAGTTATTAATAGCTTTATTATATATCTTTAAAAGAGAGATTTTCATTATCCCTTTAGCGGCTAAAAACGCATTATTTTTATTAAAGCTCTATTAAAGTTTAAGCTTATAGATCTTATATACTATTATAGCCTAGATATGCTTAAACTCGCGTTTATCTAAGGCGTCTTCCAGTTTTAAGTCTCTATTCCTTTTCAAAGGCGTAGGTTCAACTATAGGTTCTATAGGCTTATTATCTAAGGAACCGCTTTCTAGTAGTAGAGGCTTATTATTACTTATACCTATTTTAGGAATATCCTTTACTATAAGTACTTTAATTAAAGGGATAATGATATTAAAGTTGTTCTATACTTTAAGCAGTTCGCAGATAATAGGAATAGTCTATTTAGCCTTTAGGCGATTAGTAGGTCGTCGATCAGCAGGTGCACTTAATATACTTAAGCTTAGAGAAAAGGGTTATTAGTTCGGCTTAATAGTATTACTATTAAGTAGTATACCTTGCGAATCTTTAAGTATATAAAGCTTTAAAGATAGCTCCCTCCTATTTCGAGATTTATTAAACTCAATTACTAAGGATATAATTACTTACCCTAGATCTAGCGTATATATTATCTATTGCTTTATTATCTATTTAATATACCTAATAAATATATACTCTTTACCTTAATCTATTAGCTTTTTACTCTTTATACCCGCGGGCTAGGACTTTAGGCTAATATAAGAGTAGTAGACGCTTTTAAAGATGCAGATATAGTCTAGGCTCGGTTTCTATTTGAAATATGCCTTATATAGTTATATTCAAGTGCTATTAACTATTAGTCTATCACTTATTCTATTTCATAAGTATATATCTGCCTTAACTGCAAGGTCCTAGAATTCTAGTAGTAGGTTAGCATCTTATAATAGAGCGCGATAATCAGTCTTTACTTACTAGATGCTTTGCTTAGCGATACTATTCTAATAAGAACCTTTATATATTATAATTAGTTTATAATAAACTCCTTATTTTACCTATTTATTAAGCTTTGCCTTAATCTCTAATGCGTTATTAGACCTAATAGCTATTAGCTTTAATTAGGTCTAGCGTTCCTTTATTACTTTCTAAGTTTCTAGCTTTTCTATAAGCTTAGATTTAGTCTTAGCGCAAATGGTCTATATCTGCCGAGTAGAGTTATTTACTATTTAAGAAAACCAGTTATTTCCTTTAATTAAAGTTATAAATAATCTAGTAGTATTAATAGATATTAGTGCTAGTATCGAATCTTTCTATAGATTAAGCTTAATTTGTATCTGATTTCAAAGTTTTATTAGCTTGCAAATTCAGTATATTAAGCGATCCTTTAATACTTAAATCTTCTATTTTAAGGTTAAGACCTTATATAAGCCCTTTAATTTCTTTAGCCTTAAATACGCAAATCTTTTATATATTAGCTAGTACTTTAATAGGCTTTTAGCTTTTAATAGCTTTAATAGCCTATTATTAATTGATACTTTATTATTAGCAGCTAGAAAGGACTAGTAATAGCAGTTCGAGGTTTTACTATTTTCCAATTGCAAGCCCGGCTTAGGAGTCGTTTTTAATAAAACCGCAAGATCTACTTGCGGTCTTGGCTTAGGAGTCGATTTCCTAGAAATAGCAAGATTTACTTATAGTCTTAGCTTAAGAGTTATTTCTAATAAATTCGCGAATTTTACTTACAGTCCTAGCCTAAGAGTCATTTCTGCGAATTTTACTTATAATCCTAGCCTAAGAGTTATTATTAGTAAATCTGCAGAATCCACTTACAGTCCTAGCCTAAGAGTCATTTCTATTAAATTCACTTATAATCCTAGCTTAAGAGTCATCTTTAAAGATATATTGCATTCTACTTATAGTCCTAGCTTAAGAGTCATTTTTACGAATTTCACTTGCGATCCTAGCTTAAGAGTCTATCTATTCTCCTTATCTTTACTTAATTATATTAGGGCAAAGAGTGCACTTTCCTTAAAGGAATCTACTTATAAGTTTGGCCTAAGAGTCAATTCCTATAATATTACCTTTAAGATAATATAAAGTCTATCTTTAATTTTTACTTTAAAGATTACTTTATAGTTATTATTTATAAACTATATAAATTAATTATTCAAAACTCTTATATAATTCAACTTTATATAGATCTTATAGCTAGATAAAAGATTAATACTTAAGCTAAGTATAAGGAGAACATTTTACAAAAGGAAAGAAATACTAGTAATATTTATCTCTACTATACCTATTAAATCTATATATAACCTTTTACTACTAACCTTAATAAAGCGCCTTTTTATTTTAGTAAGCGGGCCTTTAAATAGGTAGGGTTTGTTAGTTATATATACTATATAATTAGTATTACTATATTAATTGGATTCAAGGATCTTATAGAGATCGGCTTTTAAGATATAGGCATTTTTATTATAATTATCATTTGAATTATTAAAAGTAGATTTAGGTTTAAATAACCTACAATTATTATTAAAGGTATCTGCTAAAGTTTTAGCTAAATAGCCTTTTCCTTTGCCTTTCCTTAGTAGTTGCGGCCTTTGGTAGGATAAGGGCAGTTTGCTTCTTAACTTCTACTTCAATTGCTTCTTTATATTAAAGCTAGCGACTATATCAATTAGTTGCCTTTTAACTTTATAATTAGTAATATTATAAGTACTATTATAGAAGTAGCATCCCCAATAAGCTTAAGGGCTTGTCCTACGCTCCTTCCTCTTCTTAAGCTTATTATTACCTTATAATGCAGCTGTTATGCAGAATGGGCGGAGTCTCCACTTATTCTGGAGACCCTCCGCGTGACTCTGCTTAGTCATAGACTCTCCCTTTTCTTTCCGAAGTCTCCTTACTATATATACATTAGATAATAATATAATTAATTATCTTTATCTATATTAGCAAGCCTCTTAAGCGACCTAATAAAGGCCCTTTAGCCGATTGTACTATAGTTATAAGCCCTATAAGTACTTTAATATGCTTTCTCTTTGCATATAACCGGCTAAAGGGCCCTTTAAGCTCCTAACCGACTTTTCGAGTATTTATAACAATTCGAAGGACCTTCATTTTCAATTAATAAATCTCTAATTTCCAATCGAACCTTATTTGCAAACTCTATTTATATACTTAACCTTTTTCACTAAACTCTATTTAATATGTCTAATGCTTTAAGCATCTTTAAGCCTTGCCTTAATACCTCTACCTCTTAGGTGAAGTAGTTTAGTAAATATATATTCTTTACTAAGCTCTATAATATTACCATTTTTACCAATCTGAGACTCCTATTTAAGTCAATTATAAAGACCGAGCCTTAAGCTCCCTTTATATAAGAGCTTAAGGAACTAGAAACGGCTAACCTCTATATAGTATATATAAGGTCTTATAAAGAGTATATAGCGACTCTATCTAAATAGATTTACGCCTGCTTTCCCTTAGGAGACCTATCAAAGGCTCCTCTTTTATAGGCTTTTTATAAGGATATTAAGGATGAATATAAAATCCTAATAAAGGAGCACCACTTGCGTAAGGAAACTTAAAAGACCTAATGCAAATACTATAAACTACTCTTAGAATAGGTCTTTAAGACTGTCGATAGAACGCTCCTAGCTTCTGCAATAGCTTAAGTATAAATCTAAGTTAAGAAGCTCTCCTCTTTAATACCTAATAAAGACACTCTTATAAGTAGAACTACTATTAACAACCTATATACCAATTTAGTAAACTAGCAACTCTTACTCTAAGGCCTAGTATCCATTTTAAAGCGTGATATTACGCCTTCTGATAAGGCTATTCAGTCTCAGATAAGGCTTTAATACTGCGACGTACTATACTAAGGCAAGACTAAGAGAATTAATACTTAGCAGTAGATCTAGGAGTAGTAGGAGGCGTATTGCTTAATAGAGCAATATAGTCTTCCTAAGATTAAAGGGAGACTAGGAGTTATTAACTTTTTAGACTCAATTGTAATAAAGATCAATCTAAGTTAGGCGACTTACTTAAAGGAGGAAATCATTATTAATAAACAAATAGGAACCTTATACAAGTACGACCTAATGCAGCTAAGCCGCGCCTTAGCGGGCATTGAATCTAATAGAGCGATCGATAATAAAGGGCTAGCAGTTTTTACTACTCGAGAGTCTTTCTTAAATGCTGAAACCCCTTCGCAAGCTTTAGCAAGCAGCTTCTAAAATCGCTCTATAAGCTCTAAAAGGGAGATCAGGCCTAAGTGCCCTTATAGAAGCTTTAAAAATCACTATTAAAAGCCCTAGGACTATTGGAAACTATTATATACTATAGATAGGCGTAAGGAAAACATAAAGGTTCTCCCTTTGCGAGAGGAGGTCCTATAAATATAAAAGGCATTAAACGCAGAAGACTAGTTCAAAGGTCTTTAAGCATAGCTTAAGGAGAATAATATTATAGTAATAGCGATTGATAAATTCAAGGGAAAGGCTTTAGCCTTTAGGAAGGATAGTATAAGTAGCAAAAGGGAGAACTTACTAATCTTTATAATAATAGATCCCTTTGCCTTTAACGCTTTTAAAGAATCGTTTAACGTCTACTACCTCTTTAAGCTAGAACGCTACCTGCTCTCTTTAAGTACGCTCCTTAATAATTGCGCAGCTACTTATATCATTAATTCGAAGGATTTACTTATCGCAGGCACCTTTAAGCCTTTTAGCGACTTATAGTAATATATTAAAGTAGGTACCTCAAGACTCCTAATCATTAGGAGAGGTAATAGATATATAGCAGACTCTCTTCTATAGTATAACGGCTCTCCTATAGGGATAATGCTATATAATATTGCTATTATAGAAGAGTTTATTACTAATATTATCTTAGAGAGGCTCCTTATAGATAAGGGTTTTTAATACTTTAGGATAGACCTTACTTTGCGCTCTAAGAGCATTAGAGACTCTATAAAGCAAGCTTAATTAAAGCGTTGCTATAATCTCGTTTTCTTTAAATATAAGCCTATTAACTATTTAAATCTTTTAAATATTCTTTAATATGACTTCTCTACCTTAATAGCATTTCCTATAGCTAAGATAACGCTTTATAATAGGTTCCAGTCTAGCTATATACCTACTAAGGTATAGGATAATAACGCGTATACTTAGTACTTTCGCGCTAGCTACCTAGGCGCAAAGGCTCTTTAAGCGCTAGTCAAATGCGCTAAGGGAGTAAAGATCAGGGGAATATAAAGGCTAAAGTGCCCTATATGCGCAGTAGCGTCTACTAGGTAAGTTATTTCTTATGCTACCTTTAAGAACCGATCTCTAAGGCCCTTCTTTAAGATCTCCTAAGATCTTTTTAACTTTTTAAATAACTTATATAATAGTTGCTTATAGGTTCTTTTAATTAAAGACAAATATAGTAGTATACTTTAGACGTTCCTACTAAGATCGAAGGGCAGAGATATAGTTATAAAGGTCCTCTAAGCCTTTAAAGTATAAGTAAAACGCTAATATAGGCTTTCCATTTATAAGATTAGGCAAGATAATAATACTTTAGTAATCTCCTTAAAGGAAGACTCTCTTATAAAGTACTAGAGATAGGTAAAAGAGAAGGGAATTGATTTAGAGCTTACTCCTACTTATATATACCAACCTAATAAAGGCGCGAAGCAAGTAAAAAGGGAGTTGATTAAACGCTCTATTAAAATAAGGATCTACGCTAGACTTCTAGCGAGCCTTTAGCCAAAGGTTATAAAGGCTGCTATATACCTTTATAATATCTCTCCACTTATTAAGAAGAAGATGATCTTATTAAGTAAGGCTCTTTATAGTTAGTTTAAGTAGTATTTTCGATTTTATAAGCCGCTGCTTATTAAGCAAATAATAGCGAGCTTAAAGCCCGACTAGAGTCGCATTTATATATATAGCGCTTGCGCATACCCTTTAATTAGGGAGAGGGAGGTAGGGAGGGACCGCCGAACCTTTAAAATTAAATTATAAGGGCACTTAGGTTACTTAGTTAGATATATTACCTCTAATGTTTATAGAATCTAGGTTCCTATGCTTTAGCAAGTAATAACAACTTATAATATCGAATTCGATAAGTCTCTCTTCTATAGTCCAGAAGCTAAGCGCGCAAACCTTATATTGCGCTAAGAACTTAAGACGACCTTTTAATTAATCGGAAAGGGAAAGGGAACTTAGGACGCTAAGTTTAAAGGCATTTTTAAAGAATTAAAGCTTATTGCAAGGCCGAATGCAATTGCTATAGAAGAAGCCGCTATATAGGAAGAGCCTATATTATAGACTAATGCTACTTTATAGCCTTTAACTAATAATATAAAAGGCTTTAACTTAAATCCAAATTCTCTAAGAGACTTACTTAAAAACTTAAAGGTAGAAGTAAGCGAACTAAAAGCTACTTCACCAGTCTTTAAGAAGGCAAATAGCAATTAAAGCTTAAGGGTGATAATTCCCTATAGAGGCCCTATTAAAGAAGGAACTATAGACGACTCTAAAGGAGTCTTTAAAGATGAGTTCTATAAGGCGATCGGCAGATCTTTAGCTGCTATTCTATATAAGAATAGAGATAGCTTAAAGGCTTTAAAATAGAGTCTTCAATTATAAAGGCAGGCCTTAGTAAACTCTAGTAAAAAGCTAAAAGTACTATTGCCAAGATCTAGGAGAAGCTCTAATAGTCTTATAAAAAGCGACCTAGTAAAAGGAGTAGGCCTTAATAATATAATACCTTAAGTTATAATACTAGCTCAAAGACTATAAGCTTAAGAGATAGAGCCACTTAGACTTTTAAAAGAACCTCTAATAATAATAAAAATAGAGGAAAAGACTTATAGAGAAAAGCGTAAAGAGGAACTCCCTCTTCTTAGGCAAAAGAGGATAAGATGCTTAAGCATTAAGTAATAAGAGACTTTAAAAGTATATGCTACCGCTTTAGAGCATATACTCTCTTAAAGTAATATTAATTTACCTTACTCCTTATATGCGTAAGAGTTTATATCGACTTTTTAAGTGAATAAATAAATAAGAGAGGATAAGAAGGACTATTTAACAGTTTATATAATTATTAAAGCTATAGTTGATAGTTAGGCAAAGGATAGAGTATAGTCTCCTAACCGCCTATAGTACTAAGGCTCTTTACTAAAGCCTCTAAAAGGATGGCTAGACTTAGAGAAGCACCCTTTTAGCAAACGATTTAAGGAAGAAGGGCGCTAGGAGATCAGGAATTTAGAATCTCAAAGTTGCTAGAGAATTATGCAAAAGGATTACTTAAAGCCCTTGCCAATACTATTAAAATAGGTTTTTACTTATAAGGTTAATAGCTTTAGTAAGCTTTTAAAGTGCTAATTATAGCTAGTTATACAAAAGGATCTCTAAGATAAAGCTTTAATTTTCTCAACCTACGCAGCTACGATTATAGCAAGGTCTTTTAAGGTACTAATAGCGCTTGCTACGTACTTTAATATAGAAGTAAAGCAGTTCGATATTATTAACGCATTTATTAACGCTTTTAAAGACCTAAGGAGTACTCTAGTTATATACTTCCTATTAGATGGCTTTAAGCGCCTTAGTATAATAGTAGAACTGGACCGCGCGCTCTATAGGCTAAAAGACTCTTTAGCGCTATAGTATAGGAACTTCGTAGGAACGCTTAAGGGCCTTTAACTTAAGCTACTAAGCGAGGAGCCTTGTATTTTTATAATAAAGGATCGCATAGTCTTTATAGCGTTTTATATTAATAATATTCAAGTATTATATAAGGCCTCTAACTTAGATTAGGCGATTCATTTGATTAAAGACCTAAAGAGGGCGTATAAGCTTACTATTATAAGAGATATCTTTTAGTTTTTTAAAGTAAGGATTATTTAAAATAGAAAGGTAAAGAGGATCTTCTTAGTTTATAATACCTATATTAAGAAGATCGCTTAAAAGTTTAAAGCTAATATAGGAAAAGTGCCTAATACTCTACTATTAAAAAAGGAGTTTATTAAAAACTTAAGGCAAGCTTTCTTAAAAAAGGTAAAGGAGTACTAAAAGAAAATAGGCTCTATTCTTTATATAGCAATTATAATATGCTTAGATATTGCGTTTATAGCCTCTTAACTATCTTTCTTCTTAACTAATCTAAGCTTTAAGTACCTTTTAGCTGCAGATTAAACGCTTTAATACCTATATAATATGCGCTTCTTAAGAATTACCTATAGCTTTAAGGCTAAGGAATACCAATTGGTCGCATCTTTAGATGCTTCTTTTGAAGATGACTAAAAGACCTGCAGATCCTCTTAAGGATACGTCTTCTTCTTATTTAAAGGACCAATTATTTAAAAAGTGAATTGCTAAGCGATTGTCACACTCTCCTTTATTAAAGTAGAACTCTATAGTATAGTTTCTATTGCAAAGGAGATAATAGCTATAAAACGCCTCTTTAAGGAGATTCGTATAGACTTCCTCTTTAAATGAAATATATATTATAATAATTAATAGACGATTTAGCTAATTATTATAAAGAATAAGAAGATCAAGATAAGCCTTTGATATATCGAAATCAATAATATATAGATCTGCTAAAAGTACTAAAGAGGAAGCTTTTAGATAATCTACCTCCTTATTAAAGAGATATACGCAGATAGGCTTACTAAGAACTTAAACCACTAGAAGTTTAAAAGCTTCATTCGTTTATTAAACCTCTAAAGCTTTTAAATAATTGTTTAGCAACTTATACTTATTAGCAAGTAATTACTTATTATTAAGAGACTTATACTTATAAGCTCCTACTCTCTTATAGTTATATTCATTTGTTTTCTTTTATAAAGCGTATTACAAAAGCTTCTCCTTTTTTAAAAATATAGAATAGGTAACGTTCCTAAGCTACTATTATAAGGCGCAACCCTCTCTTAGATTCTCTTAGCTAAGGCCAAGAGCTAAGATATTATAGCTAAGAGCTTCGCACGGATCTCCTCTTAAGAGAGGCCTACTAGTACTCCCTTGGCCAGAGGCCTGCTAGCAAATATACTAGCAATAGTAGAAGCGAAGGCAAGGGGTACAGCAGGGGCAATAAGGGCGAGGGTAGTAAGGGCGAGGATAGGCGCAGTAATAGCAAGGGCTAGGGAGACGAATAGGAAGACTATAATAGCAGCTGCAATAGTAGAGGCAAAAGGGATAGGAGCAGCGGCGGCAATGGCAAGGGCGAACGGGTCTAGGCTAAAGGGACTAGGAGCAAACAGGAATAGTACGCTAGGAGCAAGGGAAGCAGCAATACTACTACTCGCAAGAGTAGTAAGCCCTCCTAGTACTAGGGTCCGATTACTCCTATCTTTTAAAATTAGCCTAAAACTTAATAAGACTTAATAAACGTACTATAAAAGCTTTAGAGCGCACCCTTTACTATATTAAGCAATAGTACTACCTCCTCTTTAAAGGCGCTATAGGCGCGAGCCGATATAATAGCCTCTTAAGAGGCAAAGAAAGGGCCGCTGGCCTATTAGCAGCTATTGCTTAATATAGTACAATAGACGCAACGCATACTAAAGGTGCTATTAAAGCACTAATAATCGAGATTGCTAGTACTCCTGCGTATAATATAGTATACGCACGCGTTATTATATTCTATCGTAGGCTCTAGCATATAATGCGCAGCAAGGGCGGGGCTCTTAAGCGGTAGCGGCGGTAGCGGCAGCAGCGGGAGCAGCGACGGCAGCGGCGGCTCGTTACCTAGCGAGCGCTAAGAGGACCGCGCCAAGGTTGCAGCTCCCGCAGGAGCGCTAGTAACCTAGCGCAAAGTTAATACAACGCAGGGTATAAGGACTCTAAGGGTCTTACTTTATAAGAGCGGCCGGGGCTATAATAAGCAGGAGTTCCTTTTATATTTAAAAATTATTAGTATAAAGATAATATTTTTAAATAATAAAGGAGGGTTATTTTTAAAAAAAGGGAAAGAGAACCTTTGCAATAGAAATACTCTATAGGAAGCCTAATAAAGCATTAGTATAGAATTGCAAAGATTCCTAAGCGCACTTATTACCTATAGCGACCCTTCTTATTTTAAAAGGAACGACCTTTAAAGGGATAGCATATAAGATAAAGCCTCTTTTATTTACAATTGCTATTCTTTCTTTTATTTTATCTATATAGCTAAGCGATTTTAAAAGCATCGCTTAACTAAAGGGTATATTATATAAAATAGGTAGAGTCTTTACTTATTTTAAAAACCCTTTATATAACTCTGCTTAATTATAGACTCTCCCTTTTCTTTCCGAAGTCTCCTTACTATATATATACTAGATAATAATACAATCAATTATCTTTATCCATATCAGCAAGCCTCCTAAGCGACCTAATGAAGGCCCTCCAGCCGACCGTACCACAGCAGCATTTGCCGATTTAGAGCGTCCTTTGAGGTCTTACTTAATAGTTCGAAAGAGGTCGATCTTCTTATAGATCTTAAGGTTGGGTTAGATAAGAAGAGATTGTTTTATAATAGTAAACTTAAAAGGGAGGCTATTAAGTAGGAAACTAAAAAGCTGAGTTTCCTTAAAAGTTATAGCTATTTTAAGATCTGCAGCTTTTACTCTCCTTTTTACTTTATATAATATAAATTAAGTAAAGTCTATATTTATATCTATATTCTTATTATCTTTATCTTTTCTATACTAAAATAAAGTGATCTGCTATAGTAGATACTAAGTATTAAAAGTAATTGTTTAAAAGTATTTTACCTTTAAAGTATCCTATCTTATCTTCGCATTATTATAAACTTAAATAAAATCTTAATCTTTATCACTTAAACCTCTATTAATCTTAAGCTTACATTTAGCTAAGGCTAGCCTATACTCCTTCTCTTTTTCCATATTTAAAATCTATCTTTAGGATTCTTGGTTATTATCTACTAAAGCTTTTAGGCTAAGCTTATTTAGTATATTTGGTAAATCCTTAGCAGTTATATTAGCTATTGAAGTAGAAGTAGACAAATTAATAGAGGGAGTATAGGGGGCTATTCTTATATATTTAATAAGTGTCTTTTAAATTGCTATTTTAATACCTTTGCTCTTAAAGTAAAGCTTTAAATTATCGAACTATTATTGTTAGTTCTTCTAAGAGAGTTAGAGGTCTTTAGGCTTAATGTTTCAATCGGAATCGGAAGCTATTGCCATTTCGAATCGAATTGCGTTTAAAATCAAATGAATTAAATAGTTAAAGGTACTCCTTCTATCGAAAAGTTGAAATGATTAAATAATAGGTATTATAGAAGTATTAAATAGGGAGGAAGTCCTCTTATCGAAAAGGGTTTTTGGGCTATAACGCAGAGAATCATACCTTTTATAAAATATAGTAAAGTAAGGAATCATACCTCTTATAGTACTAAAGGGTTATAGAGCAAGGAATTATACCTCTTATAATACGGGTTGGCTAAATAGGGAATTATACCTCCTATTTGCCGATTGCTTGCCTTTTACTATAAGTCTTATTTAACTTCTTACTAATAGTTGTAGCGCAAGTGCTTTTTAAGGGAAGTTAATAATCTATTATCGGTTTATTTAAGGCTTATAACCTATTAAGCTTAAGTAAGTTAGCGCAGTAGGTTAAGGAAACTTCTAAAGGTCGATAGTCGATATATTAGTAAGAGTTAAGGAAGGAAGGTTATCCCTTTCTTCCCTATAGCTATATATGTATCAATATCCTACTGACTAAGCAGTAGGGTCATATGATAATACATCAGAGTGATAGCTGTATCACCCATCTTAATAGAAACTTCTATTAATGCAGTCGAAACTGAGTATAATTGTTGCCGAATTCTTTAAAAAGTGGTTTACTAGCAGAACTTCGAAGTAAGAAACGTTAGCTAAACCTTGCGCAAGAGGAATGCGAAAAGATTTATCGCTGCGCTTATAGGGCTTATAACTGTTATGTATAATACCGCTCGGCCAAAATGTGAATCCACCCCTTAGGGCGCGTACTAGCATATTTAGCCTATTTTCTGCACAACAGGATTATACTAATAAAAGCGTAAAGGAGAGTGGATTGCGCATAATCTATTAATAGGATTAGCTTATCTTAATTATTTTAATAGTAATTAATAAAAGGCCGTAGCTTTAAATTAATATACTTATTTATGATTTCCGTTTGGCCGTCAGTCTCCTTATAATACGCTATAGAGAGTTTGATCTTAATACCAATAATATAGCAGAACTCTCTTTAAAATAAGGAGACGAATTAGGGGCCTTAGTCTGAGATAATTGTCTTTAAAGTATGGCCGAATCGATAGATCTATTAAATAAATAATCGGGCGGTTCCTTAAGCGTCGATATCTTTTTAATTATTGAGCTTAAGTGAGTCGGCGCAATAGGTAACGGAAACTTCTAGAAGTCGATGGTCGATATATTAGTAAGAGTTAGGGAAGAAAGGAAGGTTACCCCTTACTTCCTTATAGCTATATACGTATTAATATCCTATTGACTAAGCAATAGGGTTATATAATAATATATCGGAGTAATAGCTATATTACCTATCTTAATACCCTTACTCAAACCTTACTCCAATTGACTTATAGTTAGGAAAATAAAAACTATCCTTTTACGCTAATCCAACCCTTAAGTATCTCTTTAAATTAAAAACAATCAATTAATAGCAACCTCTATTGAAATTACTAAACTTTATTTGTAAGGTAGGACTAAGAGTCAATTTTCCTAAAAACGTTCCTTTATAAGACTATATAACTTAACTTATAGTCTAGGCCTAGGAGTTGATCTAAAAAACTTTCCTTTATAAGATTATATAACCTAACTCGCAGGGTAGGCCTAAGAGTTATCCTTAAGCCTACTAAGCCCCTATTATCTTTTATAACCTTAATATATCTTTAAATGCTTCGAACTTTATAACTATCTTTAATAGCTTTATAAATCCATTTGCTACTATTCGATCGGTTAAGATATAAGTAATTAATAACTTATTCTTTATAATAAGGTCGCAGATAAAGTAGTAGGTAATATTAATACATTTCGATCGCTTATATAAGTATAGATTCTTTGCAAGTGCAATTGCCCTTATATTATTTGCTTAAAGATTAATATAATTCTTATCTTATCTAATATACTTAGCAAAACCTATATCTTTTAGAACTTAGGCGATTTATAATCCTTATTTGCAATTTGATAATATTAATATATATTCGGCCTTAATGCTTATAGTAGCTATTGATTTCTACTTCTTACTTCTTTATAATATAGGTCTATTAAATAGTACTGCTATGCTTTTAGATATACTTTTCTAACCTTTTATATTTGCCTAGTTAGAATCAGTATATACCTTAAGCTTTACACTTATATATTTTATTAGTCTGTATCTTACCTTTTATATAATTATTAATCGAAGGTACCTTTTAAATCGCTTGATTGCATTCTTATATTAAATTGTTAAATCCTTTAAGTTTTGATTAAGTTGCCTAGTAATAAAGGCGATATTTGGTCTTATATATACTATAGTATATATAATCGCTTTAATATCCTATTAATACTTCTTTAAATCTCCTTTCTACTTATTTTCATTAGTAGGCTTTAACTTATTATACTTTCCTTTAATTAAAGTACGCTTTAGCTTAAAGTTAAGAATATAAGTAGAGAGTTCTATTCGGTCTAGGATCTTCTTAATATACTACTCTTAGTCTAACTAGAGTTCTTAAGTAAGGCGGTTCTTTATGATATAGATGTTAAGGATCTTATAAATTCCCCTTAGATCCTTAGTATTAAAATGTTTCCAAATAGTTATAAAGAACCAATTTAATTAAGTGGTTGTTTTTATAGCTATAGCAATATTATCGATATATAGTAGTAACTTGATTCTATACTTAATATAAGTAAATAGATAAGGGTTAGCTAAGCTTTGAATAAATCCCATTTCTATTAAAGTAGAGCTATATAAGAGGTTCTAATCATAGGCTAATTGTTTAAGCCTATAAATACTATAGAGTATATAAAGAGAGTAGCCAGCGCGTATAGGAACACTGTTAGGTTAAGAGAGAAAAATCCGTTCCTTTATAATTACTTTAGTAAATGCATTTTTAATATTATACTATTTGCATTTAAGGTCCTTAGCAGCTACTATTACTATAAATATGCGAAAGGTATTTATATAAACTATTAGTGCGAATATATCGAAGTAGTTTTCTCTATACTATTAGAAGAAGCCCTTAGCTATAAGCCTTGCCTTATAATATTCTAAGGTCCCATTTGCATATATCTTGATTATAAAGACCCACTTTATTAATACTAGGTTCATATCCTTTGGCGTCGGTTCCTCTATTTATATGCTATTTGCAATAAGAGAGCTTATCTCCTTTTAGATTGCCTCATTCTATACTGCTCTATTCTTTGGATTATTAATAGCTTTATTATACGTCTTTAAAAGAGAGATTTTCATTATCCCTTTAGTAGCTAAGAACGCATTATCTTTATTAAAGCTCTATTAAAGTTCGAGCTTATAGATCCTATATACTATTATAGCCTAGATACGCTTAGACTCGCATTTATTTAAGGTATCTTCTAGTTCTAGGTCTCTATTCCTTTTTAGAGGCGTAGGTTTAGCTATAAGTTCTATAGGCTTATTATCTAAGGAACCGCTTTCTAATAGTAGAGGCTTATTATTACTTATACCTATTTCGGGAATATCTTTTACTATAGGTACTTTAATTAAAGGGATAATAATATTAAAGTTATTCTATACTTTAAGCAGTTTGCGGATAATAGGAATAGTCTATTCGGCCTTTAGGCGACTAATAGGTTATCAATCAGTAGGTGCGCTTAATATACCTAAGCTTAAAGAAAAGGGTTATTAGTTCGGCTTAATAGTATTACCGTTAAATAGTATACTTTGCGAATCTTTAGGTATATAAAGCTTTAAGGATAGCTCCTTCCTATTTTAAGATTTATTCAACTTAACTACTAAGGATATAATTACTTACCTTAGATCTAGCGTATATACTATCTATTGTTTTATTATCTATTTAATATATTTAATAAATATATACTCTCTACTTTAGTTTATTAGCTTCTTGCTCTTTATACCTACGGGCTAGGACTTTAGGCTAATATAGGAGTAGCAGACGCTTCTAAAGACGCAGATATAGTCTAGGCTTAGTTTCTATTTGAAATATGCCTTATATAGTAATATTTAAATACTATTAACTATTAGTCTACTACCTATTCTATTTTATAAATATACGTCTGCCTTAACCGCAAGGTCCTAGAATTCTAATAGTAAGTTAGTATCTTATAGTAGAGTGCAATAGTTAGTCTTTATTTATTAGATGCTTTGCTTAGCGATGCCATTCTAATAGGAACCTTTATATATTATAATTAGTTTATAATAAACTCCTTATTTTACCTATTTAATAAGCTTTACCTTAATCTCTAATGCGTTATTAAACCTAATAGCTATTAGCTTTAATTAGGTCTAGCGTTCCTTTATTACTTTCTAAGTTTCCAGCTTTTCTATAAGCTTAGATTTAGTCTTAATGCAAATAGTCTATATCTATTAAGTAGAATTATCTACTATTTAAGAAAACCAGTTATTTCCTTTAATTAAGGTTATAAATAGTTTAGTAATATTAATAGATATTAGTACTAATATCGAATCTTTTTATAGACTAAGCTCAATTCGCATCCGATTTCGAAGTTTTATTAGCTTGCAAATTCGGCATACTAAGCGATCCTTTAGTACTTAAATCTTCTATTTTAAGGTCAAGACCTTATATAAGCCCTTTAATTTCTTTGGCCTTAAATGCGCGAATCTTTTATATATTAGCTAATACTTTAATAGGCTTTCGGCTTCTAATAGCTTTGATAGCCTATTATTAGTCGATACTTTATTATCAGCGGCTAGAAAGGAATAGTAATAGCAGTTTAAGGTTTTACTATTTTCCAATTGCAAGCCTGGCTTAAGAGTCGTTTTTAATAAAACCGCAAGATCTACTTGCAATCTTAGCTTAAGAGTCGATTTCTCGGAAATAGCGAAATCTACTTATAGTTCTGGCTAAGGAGTTATTTCTAATAAATCTGCGAAGTTTACTTATAATCCTAGCTTAAGAGTCATTTCTACGAATTTCACTTGCGATCCTAGCCTAAGAGTTATTATTAGCAAATCTGTAGAATCTACTTGCAGTCCTAGCCTAAGAGTCATTTTTACTAAATTCACTTATAATCCTAGCTTAAGAATCATCTTTAAAGATACTTTATAATTTACCTATAGTCTTAGCTTAAGAGTCATTTTCGTAAATTTCACTTATAATCCTAGCTTAAGAGTCTATCTATTCTCCTTATCCTTACTCAATTATATTAAGGTAAAGAGTGCACTTTCTTTAAAGGAATCCACTTATAGATTTAGCTTAAAAGTCAATTTCTATAATATTACCTTTAAGATAATATAAAGTCTATCTTTAATTTTAACCTTAAAGATCACTTTATAGTTATTATTTATAAACTATATAAATTAATTATTAAAAACTCCTATATAATTTAACTTTATATAAATCTTGCGATTAGATAAAAGATTAATACTTAAGCTAGGTATAAGGAGAACATTTTGCAAAAGGAAAGAAATACTAGCGATATTTATCTTTACTATACCTATTAAGTTTATATATAACCTTTTACTACTAACCTTAATAGAGCGCCTTTTTATTTTAATAAGCGGGCCTTTAAATAGGTAGGGTTTATTAGTCATATATACTATACAACTAGTATTATTATACTAATTGGATTTAAGGATCTTATAAAGATCGGCTTTTAAAATGGAAGTATCTTTATTATAATTATTATTTAAATTATCAAAAGTGGATTTAGGTTTAAATAACCTACTATTATTATTAAAGGTATTTGCTAAAGTTTTAGCTAAATAGCCTTTTCCTTTGCCTTTCTTTAGTAGTTATAGCCTTTGGTAGGATAAGGGTAGTTTGCTTCTTAACTTCTGCTTCAATTGCTTCTTAATATTAAAGCTAGCGATTATATTAATCAGTTGCCTTTTAACTTTATAATTAGTAATATTATAAGTACTATTATAGAAGTAGTATCCCTGATAAGCTTAAGGGCTCGTCTTGCGCTCCTTCCTCTTCTTAGGCTTATTATTGCCTTATAATATAGCATTCGCCGATTCAAAGCGTCCTTTAAAGTCTTACTTAATAGTTTAAAGGAGGTCGATCTTCTTATAAATCTTAAGGTTAGGTTAGATAAAAAGAGATTATTTTATAATAGCAAATTTAAAAGGGAGGCTATTAAGTAGGAAACTAAAAAGCTAAGTTTCCTTAAAAGTTATAGCTATCTTAAGATCTGCGGCTCTTACTCTCCTTCTTACTTTATATAGTATAGACTAGGTAGAGTTTATATTTATATCTATATCCTTACTATCTTTATCTTTTTTATATAAAAATAAAGTAATCTGCTATAGTAGATGCTAGATATTAAAGGCAGTTATTTAAGAGTATTTTACCTTTAAAGTATCCTATCTTATCTTTGCATTATTATAAATTTAAATAAAATCTCAGTCTTTATTACTTAAACCTCTATTAATCTTAAGCTTGCATTTAGCTAAGGCTAGCCTATACTCCTTCTCCTTTTCCATATTTAAAATCTGCTTTTAGGATTCTTAGTTATTATCTACTAAAGCTCTTAGGCTAAGCTTATTTAGTATATTTGGCAAATCCTTAGCAGTTATATTAGCTATTAAAGTAGAAGTAGACGAATCGGTAGAGGGAGTATAGGAGGCTATTCTTATATATTTAATAAGTGTCTTTTAAATTGCCATTTTAATGCCTTTACTCTTAAAGTAAAGCTCTAAATTATCGAACTATTATTACCAGTTCTTTTAAGAGAGTTAGAGGTATTTAGGTCTAGTATTTTAATCGGAATCAGAAGCTATTGCCGTTTCGAATAGAATTGCATTTAAAATCAAATAAATTAAATGGTTAAGGGCACTCCTCTTATCGAAAAGTCGAAATGATTAAATAGCAGGTATTATAGAAGTATTAAATAGGGAGGAAGTCCTCTTATCGAAAAGGGGTTTTAGGCTATAACGCAGGGAATCATACCTCTTGCGAAATATAGTAAAGCAAGGAATTATACCTCTTATAGTACCAAAGGGTTATAAAGTAAGGAATCATACCTCTTATAATATAGGTTAGCTAAATAGGGAATCATACCTCCTATTCGCTAATTGCTTACCTCTTACTATAAGTCTTATTTAACTTCCTACTAATAGTTGCAGCGTAAGTGCTTTCTAAGGGAAGTTAATAATCTATTATTAGTCTATCTAGGGCTTATAACCTATTAAGCTTAAGTGAGTCGGCGCAGTAAGTAATAGAAACTTCTAGAGGTCGATGGTCGATATATTAGTAAGAGTTAGGGAAGGAAGGAAGGTTACCCCTTTCTTTCCTACAGCTATATACGTGTCAACATCCTACTGATTAAGCAGTAGGGTCACATGATAATACATCGGAGTGATAGCTGTATCACCCATCTCAACATTAATAAGGGATTATAATAGCGCTTTTATTAAGTCGGTTTATAAAAACCAGGATTCGATCAAAGCTATACTTATTAAGAGGGAAATCCTTAAAATCTATATACAAGTGCTATATAGGATAGTTAGGAATAGGAAGGGGCTATAAGAGGCCTTATTGTTTAGTTGTCTTCAAATGCGAGAATTGATAAGGTTTGCAATTTATAATAAATCTTTTATAATCTAAACCTATCCCGACCTAATAGTATTTAAGAGCGAGTAGCTAACAGGTCTTTAAGCTACTAAGGTGCGCGCTTAAAGGTTGGTTATAAGCCTTTTGAATTAGATGAGTATATAAGGGAGTATTACAGCGTATGCAAAGACGCTTCTTAAAGTAAAGTTATCTGTCTTTTAAGGAGTAGTCTTTAAGGAGGTTAGCGCAAATCTTTTAAAAGGATTCGCAGTTATCTTAATAAAGCTTCTTAATCAAATCAAAGGAATCCTTAGGTCGTATAATGATATAGAACCACCGAAATGCAAGATCAAGTATAGGAGTAAGAAGTAGTGTAAAAGGCGTATTCTATAGGTCTAGTACAAAGGAAACGAAGAAGTTAAAGAGCCCTCCCTATAAGAGAGCCCTTCTCCCTTATATATATAAGTAGCTTTAAGCTCTTTGCCTATTTATATAATATTATATAAGAATATCCTTTTATACTTTTAAGGTCGATTCAAAATAACCCTATATCGAATCGAGATTGTAAAACTTTAAAATGCTATACTCTTAGGTAATTGTA
Organism: Diplocarpon mali; assembly: GCA_024741835.1. Taxonomy (NCBI): domain Eukaryota; kingdom Fungi; phylum Ascomycota; class Leotiomycetes; order Helotiales; family Drepanopezizaceae; genus Diplocarpon; species Diplocarpon mali. The sequence goes on from JAENRP010000206.1 coordinate 74,957, forward strand.
CTAATTAGGGGTGCAACTGTTATACTACCTCTTCCCTTTAAGAACGCTTGCTTATAAGCGTTAGTAGGTCGTAACGATTTTTATATAATAATATACTTAGCGTATTATTATATAAATAGTACTATTCTATATTTAGTTTAGCGCAAGTCGCGTTATGCACTTAAATTTGTTTTTCCTCTTATAGGATCTTCCTTCTTTAATATAATAACTATATATAATTGCATAAGTCTCCTACTCCTACTATTATAGCATAGGGCTAATATATAGTAGTAGAAACAATTACTACTACTACTACTACTAACTATTATAAGTAAGTTTACCTTAATCTAGGGTCGAATCGCGTTTAATATATATAACCGATCCCTTTGCTATTAAGCGCCCTTGTAGTAGCTTACTGCGTTTATTATTACTAATGCGTACGGCGTCTTATGCGCGATATTGCGCACGAGTGCGAATTCGAGTTGGAGCGTAGTAAAAAGTGCTACTAGTACTAGGAGCAGAAGGCGGGGTGCATCTTTATAAGTACTCCAAATCGATTCTAGAGTTCTATTACGCTAATACTTATTTATAGCTTCCCTCTTATATTAGTAAGGAGTTTGCAGTACTATCTGCGGCCCTTAAGGAGTAGCAGGGGGAGGCTGCTTAATAGTAAGAGGAGGATAATAGTAGCGATAATAATAATATGCAAGCGGTTTCGGTAAGGAATCGCAAGATGCTCTATTAAAAGGCGGTCTAGCGCGCTTAGATCTTTATTAACCTTTTGCTAATAGCTAGCGCAAAGGCTTTAATTAGCTGCTTTTAACTAAAGCGCGCTAGCCTTGCGGAGCTCTGCTTTATAACTAAGGCTATAGTAAGCTAGCTAAAGGGGGTTTAAGCGATAGTTGCTATAAGTTAAACTTAAATTAGTATCGAATCAATTGCTAACTTTTTAATAGGAGTGCGGCGACCTTATTAAGTCCTAGTTAATAAGGTTAAAGCAATCTAGCTGAACTATACTAAGCCTCTTAAGGTCTATTGCTATATTAGTAAAGCGGACTGCTATAGCAGCAGAGTCTCTTATAAAGAGAAGGGGGCTTATAGTAGCAAGGGTAGCATTAAGCGCAGTAGCTAGTAAGGCGGTACTAGTAGTAGTAAGAGGAGGTCAGGGTCGTTCTAAGCGAGGGCGTAGATAAGAGCCGAGCTTTAGCTTTAGAATAAAGTTGGAGCTCGTCTTTTTAAGCGCAGAAGAGGAGGGGTCGGAGGAATTATAAGAGGAGGAGGCAGTAGGCCTAGTATTATTATTTTTCTATATTTATTATTTTTCTCTCCTTTTTTTTATTTATATTTTTAGATTTATTTACTAACCTATTTCGCATTTGGCCTATTATCTTTTAAGTGATTATAATCATCTATACTACTTTTCTAAGCCTTTAGCTAAGCTTATAAGTTCTAAGGTAGTCTTAGCTTTATAGGATTAGCTTAATAAAAGTCGCAAATCTTATATAAGGATCTTATAAAATTTAAGGTGCGATACTAATTTAAATTAGGGTTATAATTAGTTTATTTGACCTAATACTCTAAGTTCCCTTAAGATAGGCATATACTTAATATCTTAGATACTTTATATTCTTCTTACTTAGCGATCTTTTCTATAGTAAGCCAGGGTTATTCCTAACTTAGTAAAGGGTTTTACAGATCTTTAAATAATAGCTTTAGCGCAAAGATATTATATATTATAGAACCTATAAGCAGCTTGATTTAATATAAATTGCCTACCTTCTTAAGAACCTTAAAAGGGCTATCCTATTAATTAGCCAGTTTCCTATTAAGGCGGTAGTTCTTAAGATTTTTTAT
>JAENRP010000207.1:0-41423 GCA_024741835.1 Diplocarpon mali
TAGACTAAAGTAAAGAGTATATATTTATTAAGTATATTAAATAGATAATAAAATAATAGATAGTATATGCGCTAGATCTAAGGCGAGTAATTATATCCTTAATAGTTGAGTTCGACGAATCTCGAAATAGGAAAGAGCTATCCTTAAAGCTTTATATACTTAGAGATTCGCAAGGTATACCACTTGATAGTAATACTATTAAGCCGAACTAATAACCCCTTTCTCTTAGCTTAAGCATATTAAGCATACTTGCTAATCGACAACCTATTAGTCGCCTAAAGGCCGAATAGACTATTCCTATTATTTGCAAACTGCTTAAAGTATAAAATAACTTTAATATTATTATCCTTTTAATTAAAGTACCTATAGTAAAGGATATTCCCGAAATAGGTATAAGTAATAATAAGCCTTTACTATTAGAAAGCGGTTCCTTAAATAATAAGCTTATAGAACCTATAGCCGAACCTACGCCTTTAAAGAGGAATAGAGACTTAGAACTAAAAGATACCTTAGATAAACGCAAGTCTAAGTGTATTTAAGCTATAATAGCGCATAGGATCTACGAGCTCGAACTCTAATAGAGCTTTAATAAAGATAATGCGTTCTTAGCCGCTAGGGAGATAATGAAAATCTCTCTTTTAAAGATATATAATAAAGCTGTTAATAACTTAGAGAATAGAGTAGTATAGAATGAGGCAATCTAAGAGGAGATAAGCTCTCTTATTACAAATAGTATATAGATAGAGGAACTAATGCTAAAGGATATGAACCTAGTATTAATAAAGTGGGTCTTTATAATTAAGATATATATAAATAGGACCTTAGAATATTATAAGGTAAGGCTTATAGCTAGGGGCTTCTCCTAATAGTATAGAGAAGACTACTTTAATACATTTGCGCTAATAGTTCGCATAGATACCCTTTGCATATTTATAGTAATAGTAGCTGCTAAGGACCTTAAATGCAAATAGTATAATATTAAAAATGCATTTACTAAAGCGATTATAAAAGAACGGATTTTTCTCTCTTAACCTAACGGTATTCTTATACGCGCTGGCCACTCCCTTTATATACTCTATAGTATCTATAGGCTTAAATAATCAGCCTATAATTAGAACCTCTTATATAGCTCTGCTTTAATAGAAATAGGATTCGTTTAAAGCCTAGCTAACCCTTGTCTATTTACTTATACTAAGCGTAGAATCAAGTTGCTACTATATATCGATAATATTACTATAGCTGCGAAAATAACTACTCAATTAGATTGGTTCTTTATAATAATTTAGAAACGTTTTAATACTAAGGATCTAAGGGGAATTTATAAGATCCTTAGCATTTGCATTATAAGGAACCGCTCCACTTAAGAACTCTAATTAGATTAAGAGTAGTATATTAAAAAGATCTTAGACTAAATAGGACTCTCTACTTATACTCCTAACTTTAAGCCAAAGCGTACTCCAATCGAAGGAAAGTATAATAAGTTAGAGCCTATTAATGAAAATAAGTAGAAAGGAGATTTAAAGAAGTACTAATAGGATATTAGAGCGATTATATATATTATAGTATATATAAGACCAGATATTACCTTTATCACTAGGCAACTTAGTTAGAACTTAAAGGATCTAACGATTTAATATAAGAATGCAGTCAAGCGACTTAAAAGGTACCTTCGATCGATAATCATATAAAAGGTAAGATATAGACTAACGAAATATATAAGCGCAAAGCTTAAGGTATATACTAATTCCAATTAGGCAAATATAAAAGGTTGGAAAAGTATATTTAGAAGTATAGCAGTACTATATAGTAGACCTATATTATAAAGAAGTAAAAAGCAGAAATCAATAGCTACTATAAGCACTAAGGCCGAATATATATCAATATTATCAAATTGCAAGCAAGGATTATAGATCGCCTAAGTTTTAAAAGATATAAGTTTTATTAAGTATATTAAATAAGATAGGAATTATATTAATCTTTAAATAGATAATATAAGAGCGATTGCACTTGCTAAGAATCTATACTTATATAAGCGATTAAAATATATTAATATTGCCTATTACTTTATCCGCAACCTTATTATAAAGAATAAGTTATCGATTACCTATATCCTAATCGATTGAATAGTAGCAGATAGATTTATAAAGCTACTAGAGATAGTTGTAAAGTTTAAAGCGTTTAAAGATATACTAAAGTTATAGAAGATAATAGGGGCTTAGTAGGCTTAAGGACGACTCCTAGGCCCGCCTTACGAGTTAAGTTATATAGTCTTATAAAGGAAAGTTTTTAAATCGACTCCTAGGCCTAAATTGCAAGTCAAGTTATATAGTCTTATAAAGGAATATCTTTTAAGAAATTTGACTCTTAGTCCTGCCTTATAAGTAAAATTAGTGATTTTAATAGAGGTTGCTATTAATTGATTGTTTTTAATTTAAAGAGATACTTAAGAGTTGGATTAGTGCAAAAGGATAGTTATTATTTTCCTAACTGCAGGTCAATCGAAGTAAGGTCTAAGTAGGGGTATTAAGATAGGTAATATAGCTATTACTTTAATATATTATTATATAACCTTACTGCTTAGTTAATAGGATATTAATATATATATAACTATAGGGAAGAAAGGGGTAACCTTCCTTCCTTAACTCTTACTAATATATCGACTATCGACCTCTAGAAGTTTCTTATACCTACTGCGCCGACTTACTTAAGCTCAATAATAATAGACTATATCTTTTCTATACTCTAGACCTAGCTTATTATCTTTAATAAGCTTTGCCTAAGTCTGCTAAGACTAAGTAAGAGCCTAGTAGTAAACTGACTATAGAAACTTTATAATTGCAAAGGAGCCTTAAACCTCCGGGATTTTATAAGTTCGTACTTCTTAGTAGATCTCCCTAAAGCTAGCAAGCTAGGTCTTCGGGTCCACTTTGCTACTCCTTATTTCAAAGAGCTTAGTATTATAGTCTTTCCGAATTGATTCTATTATACTAACCTTAGAGGGGGCTAATTCCTTGCGCAGATGCTCCACGATCTATTAAATTAATAGTTTCCCTACTTCCTTATAGTTATATTATACTACTCAAAGCAGCGTAGGGTATACTATCTTAGTAATCCAATAGTATAACTAAGTATAAGAGCTCCTATTCCTTTTCCACATTTCTATTATAAGATTATATTATATTACCGCCATTTTATACTCCAGCTCTACATCTTTAGCTATTATCTTCGCAGGTAGTAGTAGAGCTGGCGTTTGTTAATCGGTAGCTTCCTACTATTAGTATAACTTATAGTAGCTTTACAATACTTTCTAGTCCTATCCTTCTATAATTTTTTCAAGCTGCAGCGGTTCTATCTCTAGATCTAGTAGGTATAAAGCTTTATTCTTATAGAGCGGAGCTTAGTTTCCCGTCTCTATAGCATATAGTTTAAGGTTATTAACCTGTCTTAGCTTCTCTATATACTTCTAAAGGCGCAGAAATTCAGCTTAAAACTCTAGCTTAGTATACTAAATGCGCTATGACTTCTTATCCTAGAGTATAACTCCATTAGAGCTAAGCTCCTAAGCTTCTTTTTACTAGTATTCGCTTATATTGACTAGGATAGTAGGAAGTATAGTATTAGTTGGCTAGGAGCGTTAGAACGTTAAGTCAGGTCGTATAACGCGTATAAGCGAAGAAGAATAGATGAAAAATAGTAGTAAAACCTCTTTAAGAAGCCTTTAAATACAGTGGATTTTTAATCGTTTGCTCCTAAGAGTTGCGAGTAGTACTGATAACTATCGTACTATATTTAAAGGTGGATTCTCAGTAGTAGCAGAAGCTTGTAAAATCCTACTTTAACTATATACCTAAGCTCCTTTTATAAAAGTGCTCCGTGGCCACTTTAGGGGTATATTACATAAGCCAGTCCTCAGAGGCCTCAGTGCCTGAGGCTCCTTATGGCGCAACAAGAGTATTAATTAACTTAAGAATATATACCTTTCTATTAATTTTAAGTACGTTAACTTTATAAGTGCTAATGCTAAGAGGTTGAACAGATCTATTAACTGTACTTAAGGAGGGTAGATTGTCTTAAGCAGTATAGGAAGTGAACTTAGAGAGATTATTAAAGATATGCTTACTAGCACCTATATTATATATTACGACCGCATCACGTGCACAGTTATATCACATATCGGTTAGGTGTATAAAGTCAGGTGCACGCTAAGGTAGCAAGGTGGCTAGATCACGTGCACGCTAGTAAAGCACTTGTACTTATTCTAAAGGAGCTTTATTAAAGACTCTCTCTTCTTTATCTTTTCTTCTTAATTATATAGCATACCTCTTGAAGTAATATAGTTAGCGTTCGATTCTCGCCCTACTATATACTTTAAAGCTAATTGTAATATAAGAAAAGATCAACTCAACCTCTATTAAAAAGCTTAATATCTACTCCCTTTAAAATCGTTACTTCGAATTGCTTTAAGCAACTCGATCTCTTAATCTTAATACTTCTATTATAAATTGCCTTAAGCAACTTATACGTAGCGCCTAGATCTTACTAATCTAGTTTTTAAAGAAAGCTAAATAACAACCTTTAAATATAAGATTAGCTCGTTTTTTCAACCCCTTACGTACTCTATTTTACAAATGGGAATTCACCTTTAAATTTAATTCAAAAAAAAAAAATTTCACTATACCCTTGCTTCGCTAGCGTAGGCTGCTGCCTAAAGCAATATAATAACTTTTCTCTTCTCAACTCTCTCCCTCCCTTATAAATACTTTATAATATATTAACCTATACTTATCGATAACTCTCCTTTTACTCTTCGAAGCTCCCTACTCCTTCCTTCCCTCGATTATAACTCGACTCTTCGAAAAACCCTCCTTACGAATAAGTCATCGACCTTCTCTATACTCCCCATCGACCTATACTTATCGACAACTCTTCTTATACTCTTCGAAGCTCCTTACCTTTTCGAAGCTCCTTACTCCTTCCTTCGAAACACTTGGGTACGAAACTAAAGGATTTATACCTATATATATACATAGAGACTTAGTTAGCCTTAATAGGTTATACTATACTATTAGAGACTAGGTCAACTTTAGTAGAATAATAAGTTTTAGATCCTTAGACCTTACTTCCTTAGATTTGTACTATACCTTTAGACAACCTTATTGCAACTCCTAATTAGTAAAGAGATATGATCCTAAAGTAAAACCTTCTTCCTTAAAATCTATAAACTTATAATACCTTAATATATACTCTATTAAAAGGCTTTAAGAACGTATATAGCTCTGCTTATATTAATCTTCTCCCTTTTAAATAGGTTACTATTTAGTATTAGGTCCCTTTAAACTAAACTAAATAATATAAAGAGAGTTAGTACTTATGACCTTTAATCTTATACTACTTAAGAGAAGTGAAAGGTTAACTGCACCTCTACTACTAGGCCTTACTACTACTAGTTCTATAGGCCTTATTGCTAACCCTAGTCCTAAAGATATTCCCTCTCCTAAGCCTACTTAAGAAGAAACCTCCCCTAGTACCGATTTCACTCTCGGTCCTAGCCTGCGAGTAGATTCTCGAAATACCCTATTACCGTCGATTGAAGTTAAGGAAGAAGATATACTCTCCTTAAAGACGTCTACCCTTATTATATCGGCCCCTCTCTTTTCAGCTGCTTAGCAAGCCGAAATTGCAAACCTTATTAGTGCTGCTATAGCTGCTGCTCTTTAAAATAATACTACTGCCCCTTCTTCCTTAAATGCTAGCCCTTAGAATACTCAGTCCCTTACCGCCGACTTATTACCTCCCTTAGACTACTACCTTTTAATCATCCGACCTTTAGTCCTAGCTATTAACCCTTATTAAATTAAGTACCTTTAAACCCATTTTAGTAACTATTAAGGCAAAATCACTTATAATACTTAAAAGATAGCTATAAAGGTATTTATTTAAAAGTACTTAAGTAACTTTACTTTAAAAGAGGATTAGATTACTACTTACTTTAAGTATATAATAGGTAAAGCTTAAAACCTAATCTTATAATATATAAATCCTATCTTTACTAATAAGTTTATATATGCTGCCGATATCCTTAAGGTCTTAAATTAAAGGTTCTTTAATTATAATTATATTTAATCTGCTAAGCTTAAATATAATAGGCTAATTATAAGTTTATTATTATATAATAAGTTTTAATCTAAGTTTATTACCTTTACTATAGCTAATAAGATCGATCAGTCTTGCTAGTTCGATAACGTTTATAAAAAGGTCTCCTTAGCCTTAAAGAACGACCTTTAAGTAAAGAAGTATAAAATGAATAATAATTATACTACTTTAAATAAGTTCTTAGCTATTGCGGACCGCAAGGCCTATAATATTAAGTAAGAAAAGGCCTATAACGCTTAATAAGTCGCCTTTGCTATCGCGTTCTCTCTCTTAAAGGACCGCGTCCTTAGCATACTAAAAAGGGAATTATAAAGACCTATAGCTATAGCTACCTTTTTAGCTTTTTGCACTTATTCCCTCTTGCTAGCGGCCTATTAAAAAGGGTCTGCCAGCCTAAAGCTGTCGTCTAATCTCTACTATAACTGTAAGGCCCTTAATTACTATACGATAGACTGCCTTAAGCTAAAGAAGCAAAGCGAGTTTATAATAGCTAAAGTTGAGATAGAAAACGACCTACTATTAGGAAACTGCTAAATTATAGTAAAGACTCCTACTATAGTATAAGTTATAATTTATAAAAAGACTTAGATTTTAATTCCCGCTTATTAATAAGCGGCTACTAGTTCTTAATTCTTATAAAACTAGCTTAAAATAGATCATTTATTAAAATAGTTGCCTATATTAATAATAGAGCTAATATTTTTAGTATTATTAAGACGTCTTTAGTATACCAGCTCTTTTAAAGACTTAAGGTGAAGTTTATTAAACTGCCTAAACCGATTACCCCTACTAGCTATAATAGCCTTAAGGGAGAAACTATTTGATTTGCTATCTTACTTACCCTTATAATCGATAGGCGATAAATAAACTCCCCTTTTCTAATTATAAGCTTAAGAGTAATTGACATTTTAATTAGTAGAAAGTTCCTAAAGTACTATAACTTTAAATAATCCTATAGAAAAGGAAAAAATAGTATATCCTAGCCTAAGGATATGCCTATTATCCCTTACTTTAATTAACGCATATTAATCGATCTCTCGCAGCTAATAAAACCCCTAATAGCCTAATAAGATATCGATTGTTAAGCAGCTATAATAGATACTAAGGATAAAGACCTAAGAATGGCCTAAGCCTAGCTCTTAATACTAGCAAGCAATAATACCTCGAATCCTACTTTTAGTCCCGGCCTATAAGTAAAATCTGCGAACTCGAATCCTACTCTTAGTCCTAGCCTATAAGTAGCCTCTTATAGACTTAAGGATAGCAGTTTCTTTAAAGATTTAAAAAGAGATTTAAACTATATAAAGAAGGCCTTATTAGGAGTACTAGACCCCCTGCTCCCTCTTTTAGTAAAGAGAACTGCTCCTTTAAAGATAGCTTACTAAATCAGCTTAATCTTAGCCTTAGCAATCGGCGCCCTTTACTACGGCTTTATAATTAAGGTAAGGCGAGCTATATAAGCTTAGGAACTAGCGCTTGAAGAGTTTATATTCGTAAGCTCGGTTTATAATCTAAACTAAGAAATCAATTACCGAGAATCGGCTAGGCAAGCTGAAATTAGCTCCCTTAGCCTTAGTTCGGCGCTATAAGCTAAGTATAAGAGCAACGACGAGCTAATAGACTAAAAGCTCTTGCCTTAGTATATTAAGTTCAAGAACGTCTTCAGTCGCCAGGCCTTTAATTAGCTACTAAACCCTAGGCTAGGGGTAGATTATAAAATCGAGCTAATAGGCAAGAACAACTTGATAATTAAGCCCTTCTGCCGCCTTACTAACGAATAGCTCTTAAAGGTCAAGAGCTATATTCTTAAGAACCTATATAAAGGATTTATTAAAGCTTTAAGTTCCCCTTAGGTAGCCCTAATCCTCTTTATTAGAAAAGCTAATAGCTCCCTATATCTATATATCGATTATCAGAAACTAAACGCTTTAATAAAGAAAGACCCTTACCTAATCCCTCTTATTAATAAGATAATAGCATATATATTGAAAGCTTATATTTTTATAAAAATCGATATATAATAAGCCTTCTACTATATTTATATATTAGCTAACGCTAAGGACCTAATTACCTTTTGCATATGTTATAAGACTTATAAATATAAGGTTTTGCTATTTAGGCTAATAAATAGGCCTACTACCTTTTAGTAGTTTATTAATAATATTCTGTCGTGCAGAATGGGCGGAGTCTCCACTTATTCTGGAGACCCTTTATATGACTCCTGCTAAGTCATAGACTCTCCCTTTTCTTTCCGAAGTCTCTTTACCAGATATATATTAGATAATAATACAATTAATCATCTTTATATATATTAGCGAGCCTCTTAAGCGACCTAATAAAGGCCCTCCAGCCGACTGTACTATAGTTATAAGCCCTATGAGCATTTTAATATGCTTTCTCTTTATATGCAACTGGCTAAAGGGCCTTTTAAGCTTTTAACCGACTTTTCGAGTATTTATAATGACTTAAAGGACCTTTATTTTCAATTAACAAATCTCTAATTTCCGATCGAACCTTATTTGCAAACTTTATTTATATATCTAACCTTTTTTATTAGACTCTATTTAATATATCTGACTCTTTAAGCATCTCTAAGCCTTGCTTTAATACCTCTGCCTCTTAGGTAAAGTGGTTTAGTAAATATATATTTTTTACTAAGCTTTATAATATTACTATTTTTGCTAATCTAAGACTCTTATTCAAGTCAATTATAGAGACCGAGCCTTAAGCTCCCTTTATATAAGAGCTTAAGGAATTGGAAACGGCTAACTTCTGCGTAGTATACGCGAGGTTATATAAAGAGTATATAGCGATTCTATCCAAATAGATTTACACCTGCTTTCCCTTAGGAGATCTATTAAAGGCTCCTTTTTTATAGGCTTCTTATAAGGATATTAAAGATGAGTATAAAATCCTAATAAAGGAGTACTATATATGCAAGGAAACTTGGAAGACCTAATGCAAATACTATAAGCTACTACTTAAATAGGTCTTTAAGACTGTCGATAGAACGCTCTTAGCTTCTGCGATAGCCTAAGTATAAATCCAAGCTGAGAAGCTCTCCTCTTTAATACTTAATAGAGATACTCCTATAAGTAGAACTACTACTAATAACTTATATTCTAATTTGGTGAATTAGCAACTCTTACTCTAAGGCCTAGTATCCATTTTAAAATGTGATATTGCGCCTTTTAATAAGGCTATTTAGTCTTAGACAAGGCTCTAATACCGCGATATACTACGCTAAGGTAAGACTAAGAGAATTAATACTTAGCAGTAGATCTAGGAGTAGCAAGAGGCGTACCGCCTAGTAGAGTAATATAGTCTTCTTAAGATTAAAGGGAGACTAGGAGTTACTGACTTTTTAGACTTAGTTATAGTAAAGATTAATCTAAGTTAGGCGACTCGCTTAAAGGAGGAAATTATTACTAATAAGCAGATAGGAACCCTTATATAAGTACGATTTAATATAGCTAAGCCGCGCCTTAGCAGGTATTGAATCTAATAGAGCGATCGATAATAAAAGGCTAGCAGTTTTTACTACTTAAGAGTCTTTTTTAAATGCCGAAACCCCTTTGCAGGCTCTAGCGAGCAGCTCTCGAAATCGCTCTATAAGCTCTAGAAGGGAGATTAGGCCTAAGTGCCCTTATAAAGGCTTTAAAAATCACTATTAGAAGCCTTAGGACTATTGGAAACTGTTATATACTATAGATAAGCGTAAGGAAAATATAAAGGTTCTTCCCTTATAAGAGGAGGTCCTACGAATACAAAAGGCGTTAAACGCAAGAGACTAGTTCAAGGGTCTTTAAGCATAGCTTAAGGAGAATGATATTACAGTAATAGTAATTGATAAATTTAAAGGAAAGGCTTTAGCCTTTAAAGAGGATAGTTCAGGCGATAAAAGGGAGAACTTATTAGTCTTTATAGTAATAGATCCCTTTGCCTTTAACGCTTTTGAAGAATCGTTTAATATCTACTACCTTTTTAAGCTAGAACGCTACCTGCTCTCTTTAAATATGCTCTTTAATAATTGCGCAGCTACTTATATTATTAATTCAAAGGATTTACTTATCGCAAGCACCTTTAAGCCTTTTAGCGACTTATAGCAATATATTAAAGCAAGTACTTTGAAACTCTTAATTATTAAGAGAGGTGATAGATATATAGTAAACTCTTTTCTATAGCATAATAGCTCTCCTATAGGGATAATGCTTTATAATATTGCTATTATAAAGGAGTTTACTACTAATATTATCTTAAAGAGGCTCTTTGCAGATAAGGGTTTTTAGTACTCTAGAGTAGACCTCATTTTACGCTTTAGGAGCATTAGAGATTCTATAAAGCAAGCTTAGTTAGAGCGTTGCTATAATCTCATTTTCTTTAAATATAAGCCTATCAACTATTTAGATCTCTTAAATATGCTTTAATATAACTTCTCTACCTTAATAGCGTTTCCTATAGCTGAGACAACGCTTTATAATAGGTTTTAATCTAGCTATATACCTACTAGAGTATAGGATAATAATGCGTATACTTAATACCTTTGCGCTGGTTACCTAGGCGCAAAGGCTCTTTAAGCGCTAGTTAAGTGCGCTAAAGGAGTAAAGATCAAGGGAATATAGAGGCTAGAGTGCCTTATATGCGCAGTAGCGTCTGCTAGGCAAGTTATTTCTTATGCTACCTTTGAAAACCGATCTCTAAGGCCCTTCTTTAGGATCTCCTAGGATCTCTTTAACTTTTTAAATAACTTATATAATAGTTGCTTATAGGTTCTTTTAATTAAGGATAAGTATAGCGGTATACTTTAAACATTCCTACTAAGATTAAAGGGCGGAGATATAGTTATAAAGGTCCTCTAGGCCTTTAAAGCATAAGTAAAACGCTAATATAGGCTTTCCATTTGCAAAATTAAGTAAGATAATAATACTTTAGTAATCTCCTTAAGGAAAGACTCTCTTATAAAGTACTAGAAATAGGTAAAAGAGGAAGGAATCGATTTAAAGCTTACTCCTACCTATATATATTAACCTAATAGAGGCGCGGAGCAAGTAGGAAGGAAGTTGATTAAACGCTTTATTAAAATGAGAATCTACGCCAGGCTTTTAATAAGCCTTTAGCTAGAGGTTATAGAGGCTGCTATATACCTTTATAATATCTCTTTACTTACTAGGAAGAAGATGATCTTATTAAATAAGGCTCTCTATAGTTGGTTTAAGTAGTATTTTCGATTCTATAAGCTACTGCTTATTAAGCAGATGACAGCAAGCTTAAAGCCCGACTGGAATTGCGTTTATATATATAGCACTTATATATACCCTTTAATTAAGGAGAGAGAGGTAGGGAGGGACCGCCGAACCTTTAAAATTGAACTATAAGGGTACCTAGGTTACTTAATTAGATATATTACCTCTAATATTTATAGAATCTGGGTTCCTATGCTTTAGTAAGTAATAACGACTTATAATATCGAATTTAATAAGTCTCTCTTCTATAGTCTAGAAGTTAAGCGCGCAAATCCTATATCGTACTAGGAACTTAAGACAACCCTCCAATTGATTGAAGAGGGAGAGGGAGCTTAAAACGCTGAGTTTAAAGGCATTTTTAAGGAATTAGAGCTTATCGCAAGGCCGAACGCAATCGCTGCAAAAGAAGCCGCTATATAAGAAGAGCCTGCATTATAGACTAACGCTACTCTATAGCCTTTAACTAATAATATAGAAGGCCTTAATTTAAATCTAAATTCTTTAAGAGACCTGCTTAAAAACTCAAAGGTAGAAGCAAGCGAACTAGAAGCTACTTCGCTAGTCTTTAAGAAGGCAAATAGCGATTAAAGCTTAAGGGTAATGATTTCCTATAGAGGCCCTATTAAAGAAGGAACTATAGACGACTCTAAAGGAGTCTTTAAAGATAAGTTCTATAAGGCGATCGGTAGATCTCTAGCTACTATTCTATATAAGAATAGAGATAGCTTAAGGGCTTTAAAACAGAGTCTTCAATTATAAAGGCAGGCCTTAGTGAACTTTGATAAAAGGCTAAAGGCACTACTGCTAAGATCTAGGAGGAGCTCTAATAGTCTTATAAGAAGCGACTTAATAAGAGGAGTAGGCCTTAATAATATAATACCTCAAGTTATAATACTAGCTTAAAGACTATAGGCTTAAGAGATAGAGCTACCTAGACTCTTAAAGGAACCTTTAATAATAATAAAAATAGAAGAAGAGACCTATAAAGAAAAGCGTAAGGAGGAACTCCCTCTTTTTAAATAAAAGAGGATAAGACGCTTAAACGTTAAGCAATAAGAGACTTTAAAAGTATATACTACTACTCTAGAGTATATACTCTTTTAAAGTAATATTAATTTACCCTACTCTCTATATATATAGGAGTTTGTATCGACCTTTTAAGCGAATGAATAGATAAGGGAGGATAGGAAGGACTATTTAATAGTTTATATAGTTATTAAAGCTGCAGTTGATAGTTAGGCAAAGGACAGAGCGTAGTCTCCTAACTGCCTATAGTACTAAGGCTCTTTGCCAAAGCCTCCGAAAGGATAGCTGGACTTAGAGAAGCACCCTTTTAGTAAATGATTTAAGGAAGGAGGGCGCTAGGAGATTAGGAATTTAGAATCTTAAAGTTGCTAAAGAATTGTATAGAGGGACTACTTAAAGCCCTTGCCAATACTATTAAAATGGGTTTTTACTTATAAGGTCAATAGCTCTAGCAAGCTTTTAAAGTGCCGATCACAGCTAGTTATACAAAGGGATCTCTAAAACAAAGCTTCAATTTTCTCAACCTATATAGCTACGCTTATAGCAAGGTCTTTTAAGGTACTAATAGCGCTTGCTATATACTTTAATATAGAAGTAAAGCAGTTCGATATCGTTAATGCGTTTGTTAATACTCCTAGAGACCTAAGGAGTGCTCTAGTCATATGCTTCCTATTAAATGGCTTTAAGTGCCTTAGTATAGTAGTAGAACTGGACCGCGCGCTCTATAGGTTAAAAGACTCTTTAGCGCTATAGTATAGGAACTTCGTAAGAACGCTTAAGGGCCTTTAACTTAAGCTACTAGGCGAGGAGCCTTATATTTTCATAACAAAGGATCGCATAGTCTTTATAGCATTTTATATCAACGATATTTAAGTGTTATATAAGGCGTTTAACCTAGATTAGGCGACTCGTTTAATTAAAGACCTAAAGAGGGCATATAAGCTTACTATTATAAGAGATATCTCCTAGTTCCTTAAAGTAAGGATTATTTAAGATAGAAAGGCAAAGAGGATCTCCTTAGTTTATAATACCTATATTAAGAAGATCGCTTAAAAGTTTAGAGCTAATATAAGGAGAGTGCCTAGTACTCTACTGCTAAAGAAGGAGTTTGTTAAGAACTTAGGGCAAGCTTTCCTAGAAAAAGTAAAGGAGTATTAAGAGAAAATAGGCTCTATTCTTTATATAGCAATTATAATACGCCTAGACGTTGCGTTTGCAGCCTCTTAACTATCTTTCTTTTTAATTAATCCAAGCTTTAAGCACCTCTTAGCTGCGGACTAGACGCTTTAATACCTATATAGTATACGCTTCTTAGGAATTGCCTATAGCTTTAAGGCTAGGGAATACCAATTGGTTGCATCTTTAGATACTTCTTTTAAAGATGATTAAGAGACCCGCAGATCCTCTTAAGGATACGTCTTCTTCCTATTTAAAGGACCGATTATTTAGAAAGCGAATCGCCAAGCGACTATTACGCTCTCCTCTACTAAAGTAGAACTCTATAGTATAATTTCTACTGCGAAGGAGATAATAGCTATAAAACGCCTCTTTAAGGAGATTCGCATAGACTCCCTCTTTAAATGGAATATATATTGCGATAACTAATAGACGATTCGGCTAATTATCATAAAGAATAAGAAGATTAAGATAAGCCTTTGATATATTGAAATCAGTAATATATAGATCCGCTAAGAGTACTAAAGAGGAAGCTTTTAGATAATCTACCTCCCTACTAAGGAGATATACGCAGATAGGCTTACTAAGAACCTAGACCGCCAGAAGTTTAAAAGCTTTATTTATTTATTAAACTTCTAAAGCTTTTAAACAATCGTTTAGCAACTCGCACTTACTAGCAAGTAGTTACTTATTACTAAGAGACTTATACTTATAAGCTCTTACTCTCTTATAATTACATTCATTTGTTTTCTCTTATAAAGCGTATTATAAAAGCTCTCCTTTTCTAAAAATATAGGATAGGTAATATTCTTAAGCTACTATTATAGAGCGCAACCCTTTCTTAGATCCTCTTAGCTAGCGCCAGGAGCCGCGAAGCTATAGCTATAAGCTCTATATAGATCTCCTCTTAAGAGAGGCCTAGAGGCACTCCCTCGGCCAGAGGCCCGTTAGCGAATATACTAGCGACAGCAGGGGCGAAGGCAGGGGGTGCGGCAGGGGCGACAGGGGCGAGGACGGCAGGGGCGGCGGCGATAGTAGGAGCGGCGATAGTAGGAGTAGGGATAGGGAATACAAAGGGAGATACTATAGTAGCGGCTGTAATAGCGGCAGCAGATAGAATAAGAGCGGCAGCAGCGATAGTAAAGGCGAACGGGTCTAAGTTAAAGGGCCTAGGAGCAAATGGGAACGGTATATTAAGAGCAAGGGAGGCAGCGATACTACTACTTGCAAGAGTAGCAGGCCCTCTTAGCACTAGGGTCCGATTGCTTCTATCTTTTAAAATCAGCTTAAAACTTAATAAGACTTAATAAATGTACTATAGAAGCTTTAGAGCGTACCCTTTACTATATTAAGTAGTAGTGCTACCTCCTCCTTAAAGGCGCCGCGGGCGCAGGCCGATATAATAGCCTCTTAAGAGGCGAGGAGAGGTCCGCTAGCCTACTAGCAGCTATTACTTAGTATTATATAATAAATGCAATACGCATTGAAGGTGCTATTAAAGTACTAATAATCGAGATTACTAGTGCTCTTGCGTGCGATATAACGTACGTATGCGTTATTGCGCTCTATCGTAGGCTTAGGTATATAGCGCGTAGCGAGGGCAAGGCTCTTAGGTGGCGGCAGCGGCGGCAGGAGCGGTGGCGGCAGCAGGGGCGACGGCAGCGGCGGCTTATTGCCTAGCAGGCGCTAGGACGATTGCGCTAGGGTTATAGCTCTTAAAGGAGCGCTAGCGACTTAGCGTAAAGTTAATATAATATAAGGTATAAGGACTCTAAGGGTCTTACTTTGCAAGGGCGGCTAGGGCTATAATAAGCGGGAGTTCCTTCTATATTTAAAAATTATTAATATAAAGATAATATTTTTAAATAATAAAAGAGGGTTGTTTTTAAAAAAAGGGAAGGAGAACCTCTGCGATAGAAATACTTTATAGGAAGCCTAATAAAGCACTAGCGTAGAATCGCAAAGATTCCTAAGCGCGCTTATTGCCTATAGTAACCCTTCTTATTCTAGAAGGAACGACCTTTAAAAGGGCAGCATATAAGATAAAGCCTCTTTTCCTTATAACTGCTATTCTTTCTTTTATTTTATCTATATAGTTAAGCGATTTTAGGAGTATCGCCTAATTAGGAGGTATATTATATAGAATAGGCAGAGTCTCTACTTATTCTAAAGACCTTCTATATAACTCCTGCTAAGTCATAGACTTTCCCTTTTCTTTCCGAAGTCTCCTTATTAGATATATATTAGATAATAATATAATCAATCATCTTTATCTATATTAGCAAGCCTCTTAAGCGACCTAATGAAGGCCCTCCAGCCGACTGCACCACATATTCTCTTTAATTACCTTAACGATTTCTACTTTACCTACTTAAATAATATTCTAATCTACTTAGAAAACTCCCTTAACTATAAGATTTATATTAAGAAGATCTTAGGAATTCTTTAATACTATAGCCTTTAAGCAGATATTAAGAAAAGCGAGTTCGAGGTTATTAAGACTAAGTTCCTAGAGTTTATTATTAGAGTTTATAAAATTGAAGTAAACCTTAATAAGGTCTTAATCATTTAAAAGTAAAAATATACTAAGAATGTATATAGCGTATAAAGCTTCTTAAGGTTCTGTAATTTCTACTAAAGGTTTATTCAAGGCTATAGTTATATCTGCCGACCTTTAATAGCTCTTATAAGGAACGTTCCTTTTAATTTTAATAACGCTTATAAAGAAGCTTAGGAAACTCTACGCTTAAGCCTTTAAACAATCCCGATTTTATACTACTATTACTTTTAAAAGCAGACAAGGCTTAAGACCGACGCCTCTAACGGTATAGTCGCTAGCGTATTCTCCTAACTTTAGGAAGACGATAACTACCACCTAATTAGGTACTTTTCAAAGACTATAAATAACGCCGAGCTAAATTATCCTATTTATAATAAAGAGCTCCTAGCGATTTTTAAATCGTTCTACTAATATAAAGCAGAACTACTTAAGGCTTAGAAAATAGTATATATATATATAAATCATAAAGCCCTTAAGTACTTTATAACAACTAAAGACTTAATAGCCTAGTAGGCCTATTAAGCAGAGTTCTTTACTAACTTCAACTTCCTTATTATATACTAAATAGGCATAATGAATACGCTAGCTAATACACTCTTATATTAAGACCAGGAGCTAACCCCTCTTAAGGCCAGGAAACGAGCTTTATACCACTAGCAGCTCTTACCTAACGATAAGCTCTTTATAGAAGTACTTGCTACTAGAAACGATTCCACTCCTAGGCCCGCCCTATAAGTGACTTTAGCGCAGATCAATTCTACTCCTAGGCCCGGCCTACAAGTGACGATTATGCTAATCGCGCTAATAGAAGCACCTACCGACCTAATATTAAGGGTCGAGTATAATATAGTAAGCTACTATATTATTAATAAAGTCATTTAAGCTAATAAGACCTCCCTTAAGCTATAGAAGTTCTGAGATAAGGCGCAGAGCTATAGCCTCGACTATGAACTTAGCTAAGGCAAACTCTTCTTCTAAGGTAGACTTATTATACTATCCCAACCTCCTAAACTGCGAACAGCCTTAATTTATTATATATATAAGTAACCTTGCGTCGTATACGCTGGAATTGGGAAAATAAAGCTTTTAATAAGAAGAAAATACTATTAGAAAAGCCTTAGCAGCGACGTCGGCACTTATATTTAGAACTGTTGAGATGGGTGATACAGCCATCACTCTGATGTATTGTCATATGACCCTACTGCTTAGTTAGTAGGATATTGACACATATATAGCTATAGGGAAGAAAGGGGTAACCTTCCTTTCCTAACTCTTATTAATATATCGACTATCGACCTTTAGAAGTTTCTTATACCTATTGCACCAACTTACTTAAGCTTAATAGGTTATAAGCCTTAGATAGACCGATAATAGATTATTAACTTTCCTTAGAAAGCACTTACGCTGCAACTGTTAGTAGGAAGTTGAATAAGACTTATAGTAAGAGGCGAGCAATCGGCGAATAGGAGGTATAATTCCCTATTCAGCTAACCTATATTATAAGAGGTATGATTCCTTGCTCTATAACCCTTTGGTACTGCAAGAGGTATGATTCCTTACTTTACTATATTTCGTAAGAGGTATAATTCCTTGTATTATAGCCTAAAAACCCTTTTCGATAAGAGGACTTCCTCCCTATTTAATACTTCTATAACACCTGCTATTTAATTATTTTAACTTTTCGATAGGAGGAGTGCCTTTAACTATTTAATTTATTTGATTTTAAATGCAATTCTATTTGAAACGGTAATAGCTTCCGATTCTGATTGAAATACTAAGCCTAAAGACCTCTAACTCTCTCGGAAGAACTGGCAATAATAGTTCGACGATTTAGAGCTTTACTTTAAGAGCAAAGGCATTGAAATAGCGATTTAAAAGACACTTATTAAATATATAAGAATAGCCTCTTATACTCCTTCTACTAATTCGTCTACTTTTACTTTAATAGCTAATACAACTACTAAGGATTTACTAGATATATTAAATAAGCTTAGCTTAAGAGCTTTAGTAGATAATAACTAAGAATCTTAAAGGTAGATTTTAAATGTAAAAAAGGAGAAGGAGTATAGGCTAGCCTTAGCCAAATGCAAGCTTAAGATTAATAGAGGTTTAAGCGACGAAGACTGAGATTTTATTCGAGTTTATAATAATGCAAAGATAAGATAGGATATATTAAAGGTAAAATACTCTTAAACAACTGCCTTTAATACCTAGCATCTACTATAGCAGATCACTTTATTTTAATATAGAAAAGACAAAGATAGTAAGAATATAAATATAAATATAGACTCTACTTAGTCTATACTATATAAAGCGAAAAGGAGAGTAAGAGCCGCAGATCCTAAGATAGCTATAACTTTTAAAGAAACTCAGCTTTTTAATTTCCTACTTAATAGCCTCCTTCCTAAGTTCGCTATTATGAAATAATCTCTTCTTATCTAACCTAACCTTAAGATCTATAAGAAGATTGACCTCCTTTAAACTATTGAGTAAGACCTTAAAGGACGCTTTAAATCGGCAAATGTCGCATTATAAGGCAACGATAAGCCTAAGAAGAGGAAGGAGCGCGGGATAAGCCCTTAAGCTTATCGGGGATGCTACTTCTATAATAGTGCTTATAATATTACTAATTATAAAGTTAAAAGGCAACTAATTGATATAATTGCCAGCTTTAATATTAAAAAGCAATTGAAGCAGAAGTTAAAAAGCAAACTGCCCTTATCCTACTAAAGGCCGCAACTATTAAAGAAAGGCAAAGGAAAAGGCTATTTAGCTAAAACTTTAATAAATACCTCTAATAATAATAGTAGGTTATTTGAACTTAAATCTACTTTTAATAATTCAAACGATAATTATAATAAAGATGCTTATATCTTAAAAGCCGATCTTCGTAAGATCCTTAAATCCGATTAGTATAGTAATACTAGTTATATAGCATATATAATTAATAAACCCTACCTATTTAAAGGCCCGCTTATTAAAATAAAAAGGCGCTCTATTAAGGTTGGCGGTAGAAGGTTATATATAAACTCAATAAGTATAATAGAGATGAATATTGCTAGCATTTCTTTCCTTTTGCAAAATATTCTCCTTATACCTAGCCTAAGTATTAATCTTTTATTTAACCGCAAGATCTATATAGAGTTGAATTATATAGGAGTTTTTAATAATCAATTTATATAGTTTATAAATAATAACTATAAAGTGATCTTTAAAGTTAAAATCAAAGATGGACTTTATATTATCTTAAAAGTAATATTATAAAAATTGACTTCTAAGCCGGACCTATAAGTAGATTCCTTTAAGGAAAGTGCACTCTTTACCCTAATATAATTAAGTGAAAATAAGGAGAATAGATAGACTCTTAAATTAGGATTGCAAGTAAAATTCGCAAAAATGACTCTTAAGCCAGGACTATAGGTAGATTGCAAGGTATCCTTAAAGATAACTCCTAAGCTAGGATCATAAGTGAATTTAATAGAAATGACTTTTAGGCTAGGATCGCAAGTAGATTTTGCAAATTCGCTAACAATGACTCTTAGGCTAGGATCGTAAGTGAAATTCGTAGAAATGACTCTTAGGCTAAGACCGCGAGTGAAATTCGCAAATTCGTTAAAGACAACTCCTAAGCTAAGACTGCGAGTAGATCTTGCGGTTTTATTAAAAACGACTCTTAAGCCAGGCTTGCAATTAGAAAATGGCAAAACCTCGAATTGCTATCACTAGTCCTTTCTAACTGCTAATAATAAAGCATCGACTGATAATAGGCTACTAAAGCTATTAGAAGCCGAAAGCCTATTAAAGTATTAGCTAATATATAGAAGATTCGCACATTTAAGGCTAAAGAAATTAAAGGGCTTATATAAGGTCTCGACCTTAAAATAGAAGATCTAAGTACTAAAGGATCGCCTAATATGCCGAATTTGCAAGCTAATAAAACTTTAAAATCAGATGCGAACTAAGCTTAGTTTATAAAAAGATTCAATACTAGCATTAATATCTATTAATACTATTAGACTATTTATAACCTTAATTAAAGGAAATAATTAGTTTTCTTAAATAGTAGATAACTCCACTTAATAGATATAGACTATTTGCGCTAAGACCAAATCTAAGCTTATAAAAAAGCTAGAAACTTAAAAAGTGATAGAGGAATACTAGACCTAGTTAAAGCTAATAGCTATTAAATCTAATAATATATTAAAGATTAGGGCAAAGCTTAATAAATAGGTAAAATAAGGAGTTTATTACAAACCAATTGTAATATATAAAGGTTCTTATTAGAATAGCATTGCTAAGTAAAGCATCTAGCAAGTAGAGACTGACTATTGCGCTCTATTATAAGATACTAACCTACTATTGGAATTCTAGGACCTTGCAGTTAAGGCAGATATATACTTATAAAATAGAATAGGTAGTAGACTAATAGTTAATAGCACCTGAATATTACTATATAAGGCATATTTTAAATAGAAATTAAGCCTGGACTATATCTGCGTCTTTAGAAGCGTCTACTACTCCTATATTAGCCTAAAGTCCTAACTTATAGATATAAAGAGTAAGAAGCTAATAGACCGAGGTAAAGAGTATATATTTATTAAGTATATTAAATAGATAATAAAACAATAAATAGTATATACGCTAGATTTAAGGCAAGTAATCATATCCTTAATAATTAAGTTCGACGAATCTTAAAATAAGAGAGAGCTATTCTTAAAGCTCTATATACCTAAAGATTCGCAAGGTATACCACTTAATAGTAATACTATTAAGCCGAACTAATAACCCCTTTCTCTTAACTTAGGTATATTAAGCGTACCTGCTAATTAACAACCTATTAGTCGCCTAAAGGCCGAATAGACTATTCCTATCGTTTGTAAACTACTTAAAGTATAGAATAACTTTAATATTATCATCCCTTTAATTAAAGCACCTATAGTAAAGGATATTCTTAAAATAGGTATAAGTAATAATAAGCCTCTACTATTAGAAAGCGGTTCCTTAGATAATAAGCCTATAGAACCTATAGTCGAACCTACGCCTTTAAAGAGGAATAAAGACCTAGAACTAGAAGATACCTTAAATAAATGCGAGTCTAAGCGTATCTAGGCTATAATAGCGCATAGGATCTACGAGCTCGAACTTTAATAGAGCTTTAATAAAGATAATGCGTTCTTAGCCGCTAGGGGGATAATGAAAATCTCTCTTCTAAAGACGTACGATAAAGCTATTAATAACCTAGAGAATAGAGTAGTATAAAATAAGGCAATTTAAAAGGAAATAAGCTCTCTTATTGCAAATAGTATATAGATAAAGGAACTAATACTAAAGGATATGAACTTAGTATTAATAAAGTAGGTCTTTATAATTAAGATATATGTAAATAGGACCTTAGAATATTATAAGGCAAGGCTTATAGCTAAGGGCTTCTCTTAATAGTATAAAGAAGACTACTTTAATACATTCGCGCTAATAGTTCGCATAGATACCCTTTGCATATTTATAGCAATAGTAGCTGCTAAGGACCTTAAATGCAGATAGTATAATATTAAAAATGCATTTACTAAAGCGATTATAAAGGAATGGATTTTTCTCTCTTAACCTAATAGTATTCTTATACGCGCTGGCTACTCCTTTTATATACTCTATAGTATCTATAGGCTTAAATAATCAGCCTATGATTAGAACCTCTTATATAGCTTTACTTTAATAGAAATGGGATTCGTTTAAAGCCTAGCTAACCCTTATCTATTTACTTATATTAAGTGTAGAATCAAGTTGCTACTATATATTGATAATATTGCTATAGCTGCGAAAACAACTACTTAATTAGATTGGTTCTTTATAACAATTTAAAAACGTTTTAATACTAAGGATCTTAGGGAAATTTATAAGATCCTTAGTATCTGCGTTATAAGGAACCGCTCTACTTAAGAACTCTAATTGGATTAAGAGCAGTATATTAAAAAGATCCTAAACCGAATAGGACTCTCTACTTATGCTCCTAACTTTAAGCTAAAGCGTATTCTAATTAAAGGAAAGTATAATAAGTTAGAGCCTATTAATAAAAATAAGTAGAAAGGAGATTTAAAGAAGTACTAATAGGATATTAGAGCGATTATATATACTATAGTATATATAAGACTAGATATTGCCTTTATTACTAGGCAACTTAGTCAGAACTTAAAGGATCCGACGATTCGATATAAGAATATAGTTAAGCAACTTAGAAGGTACCTTCGATCGATAATTATATAAAAGGTAAGATATAGACTAATAAAATATATAAGCGCAAAGCTTAAGGTATATACTGATTCCGATTGAGCAAATATAAAAGGTTAGAAAAGTATATCTAAAAGCGTAGTAGTACTATATAGCAGACCTATATTATAAGGAAATAGGAAGTAGAAATTAGTAGCTACCGCAAGCACTAAGGCCGAATATATATCGATATTATTAAATTGCAAATAAGGATTATAGATCGCCTAAGTTTTAAAAGATATAGGTTTTATTAAGTATATTAAATAAGATAGGAACTGTATTAATCTTTAAGTAGATAATATAAAGGCAATTGTACTTACTAAGAATCTATACTTATATAAGCGATTGAAATATATTAATATTACCTACTACTTTATCCGCGACCTTATTGCAAAGAATAAGTTATTAATTACCTATATCCTAACCGATCGAATAGTAGCAAATAGATTTATAAAGCTATTAAAGACAGTTGCAAAGTTCGAAGCATTTAAAGATATATTAGGATTGCAGAAGATAGTAGGGGCTTAGTAAGCTTAAGGACGACTCCTAGGCCCGCCTTGCGAATTAGGTCATATAATCTTATAAAGGAAAGTTTTTAAATCGACTCCTAAGCCTAAACTATAAGTCAAGTTATATAATCTTATAAAGGAATATCTTTTAAGAAATTTGACTCCTAGTCCCGCCCTATAAGCGGGATTGGTAATTTCAATAGAGGTTGCTATTAATTGATTGTTTTTAATTTAAAGAGATACTTAAGAGTTAGATTAGCGCAAAAGGATAGTTATTATTTTCCTAATTGCAAGTCAATCGGAGTAAGGTCTAAGTAAGGGTATTAAGATAGGTAATATAGCTATCACTCTAATATATTATCATATAACCTTACTGCTTAATTAGTAGGATATTAATACATATATAGCTATAAGGAAGAAAGAGGTAACCTTCCTTCCCTAACTCTTACTAATATATCGACTATCGACCTTTAGAAGTTTCCTATACCTACTGCGCCGACTCACTTAAGCTTAATAAGAACTGTTATTATTCGAGAATGAAAGCTCATTATAATAAGACCCTAGGTTTCCTATAACCCTTGCCAATTCTCGAATAAGCTTACTAATACTTAATAAAAGATTTTATAGAGCTTCCGCTTAATAAACTCAGTTATAATTTTGCCCTTATAATTATTAATAAGTTATTAAAGAAGGCAGTTTTAATTCTATATTATAATTCGGTCGATGCAAAAGGCCTTGCAAAGTTGTTTTTAATTCACTAGATACGCTATTTTAATATGCCCGACTTAATTCTATTAGATAGAGGCGCCTAATTCGTATCTTCCTTTTAAAAAGAACTCTATCGAATACTAGGTATAAAGGTTAAGCTAACTATAGCCTATAACCCTAATGTTAATAGCTAAACTAAAATTATAAACTAATACTTAAAACAACGCCTTCGACTGTTCTACTTATACTACTAAGATAATTAGAGTCGTCTCTTACCTTTAATAGATATTGCCTAATTAACCTTACCTTATAAATTGCTAGGGTAAATTTCCCCTTTCTAAGTGCTAAATGGCTATAAAGCTCGCTCCTCTTGGAATTTAATTAACCTAGAGCCTCTATAGATAGCAACTAAGAGAGTAAATTGTAAAACGGCGCTTTATATAGCTACTAGAGCTAAAAAAGTAGTCCAATTCGCTTAATCATCTCTCTAAGTATAATAGGCTAAAATGAAATAGCTTGCAGACCTTTACCGCTAGCCAGTTGATTAGACTATAGGAGATAATATATTAATTAGTATTAAAAACTAGAAGCTCGATCGGCCGAGCCGGAAGCTCTTTAATAAGTGGTATAGCTTAGTAAAAGTACTAGAAAAGCTAAGAGAAAGCTGAAAGCTACAATTGCCTAATTCGCTCTATTCGATCTATCCTATTTTCCACTCCCACTTATTGCATAAATATATTCCCAACCCCTTGCTAGGATAAGTTCAAGAACCTTCTGCTGCAATTAAAGTACTACTAGAATAAGAAGAGTAGGAGATAGAAGAAATAATTGGATCTCGTATTTAAGCTAAGAAGCTCGAATATTAGATTAAGTAGAAAGGAGCTAATAAAGACCTTAAATAGTACCTATACTCTAATGCTATAATAGCGCTATATGCTATTCGAGATTTCCATCTAAAAAACGCTTAAGCTAAAGGGCTATTAAAAGCGCTATTAAGCTAGCTTAAGTTATATAATAATAGGGTTGATAATTATAGGAACCTAAAGGATAATACGCCTATAGATACAATTGCGCAGGCGCAGTTTTTCAAAGGGGGAGGGTAGTATTATGTAGCAAGGAGGTTCTCTGATAGTGAACTTGATAGTAAACTAGAAGAGGGCACGAAGAAGTATAAGGTGCAAACGACGATATTAGGTGTCTTATGTCTTAATTCATAAGAGCTCTCTAACTACGAGCTATTTAACAAAGGCTGCTACTAAGTCATATGGCAAGTTATATGATATATTATATATATGATATATCATATAATAGATCATATAACAAATATATAATAGGTATACTTATAATACACCCCTCTAAAGAGACCTTTAAAGGTACTTGCTAGTAATATATATAATATTATAACTTTTATTATAATCTATAGTTTCGTATAAAAAATCAACCTATAGATATAGGAAATAGAGTAGAGTTCGCTAGCGCGTTCTACTTTAGAGTAGGAAATCCACCCTTTAAAAAAGTCAAAATCAATTCGCGGGCCCGGCCCAGGAGTAAAAAAAAATCACCCCTTAATAGAAGTGCAAAAAAAAAATCACCTTATAATAGAGGTGTAAAAAAAATCACCCCTTAATCGAGGTGCAGAACCTTTATATTTAATAATTTGATAAAGGCGGCGTAGTTGGAGCTATTTAAGCTCTTAGTAAGTCTATTAGCGGCGTTATCTTTGGTATTAGTATACTAGAGATCTAAATAGCCTTTCCGAAGCTCTTGCCAAATATAATAGAACTTGATATTAATATACTTTATTCTTTAGTAATATTCGGGGTTTTCGGTAAGATAAAGGGCTCCTTAGTTATCGCAGATCATCTCGACTTTAGTAGTATTATCGCTAGCATAGCCCATTTCCTTAAGTACCTGGCGTATCTAAGAGGCCTCTTATACAAATTTGCATATAGTAATATACTCTACCTTTATAAATAAGAGAGCGATAATAGTTTATCGCTTAAAGGAGGCGGTAATTATACTATTATTAAGGAAGAAGACGGCCCTAGAATAGGAGGCTCTACTTCCTCTATTACCTGCTTAGTCAGAATCGCAGTAGCTATGCAATTTCTAAAGCTCTAGGTCAATTGTTTTACTTCCAAAGGTAGTATAATAGAATCGCGTTCCCTACAAGTATTATAAAACTCATTTTAAAGCTACTATATATTATAGTAAAGGGTTAATAAGGAATTTGCTAAGAATGGAGCAATAGTATAGTATATCCTAACGCGTATAGTGCGCAAGGTACTATAAGGAACCGCAGATCTCCTAGTATAGCTTTACTTCCTATAAAGTGGCTTGGCCTTTAAATTTGACTATATGAACTTTATAGCTATTAGCAAAAGGCGTTAGTACGCTCTTGCAATTAGTTATATAAAAACGTTTAAGAACCTTATTAACGTAGGCGTCTTAACAAAGTAAGATCATTCTATTTTATCGATCTCTAACTATATATACTCTTAAGAAGTAATTAGCCGGTTTGCTACCTATAATCTTAAAGAGGTTGCAAAGATCTTTCTTAAACTTATTATATATATTACCTTTCTTAGCTACTATAAGGAAGTTGTCGATATAGGTAACAATGAGAATCTGAAAGGCGCGGTTAATATATACGTAATTATTAGTATTAAAAGGTTGAAAATCAAGCTTTTGCAGCTTAAACTATAGCTTTTCTTACTATAGTCGTGGAGATTGCTTTAAGCTATATAAGGCCTTAAGAAGCTTAAGATAGTATTCTTAAGGTAAAAGAACGACCTTATCTTAAGTATATTTAAGAGGTAACTTAATATAGATATTAAAGTTAGCTTTTGAATTAAGGAAAGCTATCTCGATATTGAACTAATTTAGCTCGAAGTTATATAGCGCTATAAGCGCAATTGCGATCTTCCAAACTGTAGATTTGCATACTTTAGTAAAAGTCTGGTTGTAATCTCGACCTTATTATTATATATAGCCTTATATAACAAATCTGACCTTCTATTAGGAGATTTCCCTATTTTAGTCTCTTTTGATTTTAAAGATAAGTCTCGATCTAAGTACTCTATTATCTTTAAAGAGTTCTAAGCGTTTTACCACTACCTATATATTCTTATAAGCGAGGGAATTATACTTAAAGTTGATCGCAGATCGCCATTTATTAGCATTAGCGTAAGAGAGGGCTTATTCGACTGTTTTCGGGTCATTTAGGTAAGGAGAGTCGAGTAAGGCTATATAAAAGGCGCCTAAATAGGCTTCCTTATCATTAGAGTTATCAGCTTTGAATCCAAGAGCAGTAGAGCGAGTAGCTCTCTTCTTAAAAGGCTAAGGGTGAGTTTTGTTCTTTAAACTAAGAGGTCTTCCTCTCTTTCTTAAAGTTGGAAGCTCAGCTTCTCTTAAGTCAGAATTGACTTACGGTTCTGGCCTAGGAATGAAATCATCGTTATTATAAGAGTTAGAATTGACTCGCGGTCCTGGACCGGGAGTTAAATCACCCCTTAATTGCGGCTTTATAATTAGGCTATCTTTATTAAATCGAACGTAAGATAATCGAATAATCTTTTCACTTATTCGCAATAGTATATAGATCTAATAAATACTTCTACTATTAAATCCGATGAGAGTACCTACCTCTGCTCTTAAAGCGAGTTTATTACTCTAAATTCGCTTTTCTTTCTCAATTAGCATATAGACGCAATAGCCTAGTACTTAAAGATGCTTGACTAAGGGAGTATAAGGCTTATTAGGCTTGATATTATCCTAAAAGACCTTATATAAAGTCTTACCACTTAGAATATTAAAGGCAGTAAGATTAGTAATATATATTATTAAAAGAAGGAGGTAAGGCTAGAGAAAGGAGGGGATATTTTAGTTAATTATAGCTATTTGCAACTTTTCTATTAGTATACGAATTGATCGTTCTAATTTGCTATCTTATTCTAGTATATATAAAGTAGATTCCTCTAAAATTATACTAAGGTTTTTTATAAGTATTTGCATTTATATAAGAGAGTACTCTTTGCTTCTATTAGTTCTCTACTGCTTGATTATATAATTGTATTAAGTTTATAAGAGGCTGATCATTTTCTTATTTGCCTTAAAGGCGTTAGATTTATTTATATAAGTCTATTCCTACCTAGCTATTATAGCTGCGCAAGTGAAGATAAAAGCGTATTTATAGCTATTAAGGCCAGTTGGCTTTAGATGAACCACATTAACGTATAGCTTATTAAATGCCTTTATAGGTCGAGGGCGAGCTAAACGTTTATTAATATATTAGAGAGGTCTGCCTTTCTCGCAGGGAGCGCAAATTCGCATCTTCTTTGATTTTGTTTCCTTGATCTATATATTAGTGATAGCAAATTAGGTCTTTCTGACTATTTATAGGCTAGTATAGCCTAATCGACGGTACTAGAGCTTAATATTAAGAGGTCCATTCTTAATAGCAGCTAGAAGAGCATATCCACTTATATAACTAAAGGAGTTAATAGAAGGCTATTCTTTATTAATATACATATTATTATCGATAGTACAAATTTCCTTCTTATTAGATAGGAATAGCTTACTATTTTAATAGAAGCCTTTAATTTTATTAAGTTTACTACTTAAGTATAAGCAGATAGGTGATTAAGGTATATAGAGAGTATTAATTAACTTAAGAATATATACCTTTCCATTGGATTTGAGTATATTAACTTTGCAAGTGCTAATGCCAAGAGGTTGAATAGATCTATTAACTATACTTAAGGAGGGTAGATTGTCTTAAGCAGTATAGGAAGTGAACTTAAAGAGATTATTAGAGATATGCTTACTAGTACCTATATTATATAGCTAATAATTCCTCAATTTTAATAAGAAGCAGGAGGTAGAAGAACTGACTCCCAGTCCTAGCCCGCGAGTGGAAATTGGTCCTAAAGAGGAATCGCCTTTTAGTAAGGAATTGACTCCTAGGCCCGGCTCGCGAGTAAGAATTGGCCCTAGGGTTAGTAATAGTATAGTATGCCTAAAGAGATCATTATCTAACTCTTTATCTTCCTTCTAAGTCTTCCTTAAAGGCTTCTTACCTTTTGATAATAATAATAATAATGATAAGGACTTATCATCCTTGCCTTTAAGGTAATGGAATATATACTTCTTCCTTAAATCCTTCTCTTAAGCCTTTCTTTTCGATTTATTAATTGCAAAGCAATCTTCTACCTTATAGTATAGCTCTAGTTGCTTATAATAAGGATAAGGGGAGTTAGGGGAGTTAGTAGTATTCCTAAAGGTACTCTTCTTTAAGTCTTTAAAACCTCTTTTATTTTCTAACTTCTTATAGTCAAAGGAATGCGGCTTACTAGCCGATTTGTTACTATATAAGACGGTTCTGTTCATCTTTGAACTTTATAAGGCTTAAGCTTTATTAGTAATATCTTTAATAAAAGCTTTAAGTATAATCTCTGATTTTCGTCCAGCTGCTATAGCTAAGCGAAGGTTAAAGTGTTATCGATCTGCCTAAATGGGCCATCTATTGGAATAGCTAGCAATAAATATAATAGGGTATTAGTAAGAGAAAGGGGCAGAGTCGAGAGCTTCTAATTTAATAATTAAAAGCCTAAAGGCGATAATATAAGCTTTAAGTAAATTGAAGTTATTATATTTAATAGTAATATAGGTCTATATAGCGTTATATTTAAGCACTATTCCAGATCCTTTATACTATTTTTAAAGAGCTTCCTATATATCTAAGGCAGATTTATCGCCTTTTATATAAGCTAGTAGGCCTAGTTTGCAATTAAGTATAATAGTAAGCTTTATCTAAGATTCCTTAACTTCTTATTTAATCTAATTGTCCCTTTCTTTAAAAGTAATAGAACGGTCTTATAAGTCAACCTTAGGTAGAGTATATATTCTAGCTTTTATATAGAGATATATAATTAAGGCATTTGACTTTGCAAGGTTTAAAACCTTATTCCTCTATTAGCTATAATCCTCTGCGCCTTTAAGCTTTTGAGACTTAAGGAGGCTAAGGGCAGCCGAAGATAATGATAATATCTTATTTATATATATATATATAGAGTTATCGAAAGGAGGAGAAGGAGAAGGAGGAGGAGATGAACTATTGAATTCAAGTTTAGGGTACTATATATTAGTCCCTTTAAAAATAGGTAATTCAAGTAGTAGAGTACTTTTAGCAATTAAGCTAGTAATCTTAGCTATTAGTCCTAATAATTCAGCTATAGTAACAAATCTTGCGTAAGCTTAGATTATTGCATAGCGCTCCAAAAGGGGAGTAGCCACTGTTTTATTATTAAAATAACGCTTATTATGCGTTATTAGTTAAGTAAAACTTAAAATATCGATTAGCCTTTTCATTTGTAAAAGAGACTTTAATCGATGGAATTTGTCGAATGCTATTTATAGGCATATAGGGCTCATAACCTATAGCAAGGAGGTTCTCTAATAGTAAACTTAATAGTAAACTAAAAGAGGGTATAAAGAAGTATAAGGTGTAAACGACGATATTAGGTGTCTTATGTCTTAATTTATAAGAGCTCTCTAACTATGAGCTATTTAATAAGGGCTGCCACTAAGTCATATGGCAAGTCATATGACATATCATATATATAATGTGTTATGTGACAGATCATATGACAAATATGTGACGGGCATACTTGCAACATATTACAGCCGTATTATATATATAGTTATATTACGTATCAGTTAAGTGCATAAAATCAGGTGCACGCTAAGGTAGCAAGGTGGCTAGATCACGTATATACTAGTGAAGTACCTGTACTTATTCTGGAAGAGCTCTATTAGAGACTCTCTCTTCTTTATCTTTTCTTCTCAATTATATAGCGTACCTCTTGAGGTAATACAGTCAGCGTTCGATTCTCGCCCCACTGTACGCTCCAGAGCCAGTCGTAACATTATATAGCTAACGATTCCTCAATTTTGATAAGAAGCAAGAGGTAGAAGAACTGACTCCTAGGCCCGGCTCGCGAGTAGAAATTAAGGAGGAGCCGGAATTGACTCCTAGGCCTGGCTTGCGAGTAAGAATTGGCCCTAGGGTTAATAGTGGCATAGTATGCCTAAAGAGATCATTATCTGACTCTTCGTCTTCCTTCTAAATCTTCCTAAAAGGCTTCTTACCTTTTAGTAATAATAATAGCAAGGACTTATCGTCCTTACCTTTAAGGTAATAGAATACGTACTTCTTCCCTAAATCCTTCTCCTAGGCCTCTCTTTTCGATTTATTAATTGTAAAGCAATCTTCTGCCTTATAGTATAGCTCTGGTTGCTTATAATAAGGATAGGGGGAGTTAAGGGAGGAGGTGTTAGTATTCCTAAAGGTGCTCTTCTTTAAGTCTTTAAAACCTCCCTTATTTTCTAACTTCTTATAATTAGAGAAATGCGGCTTACTAGCCGATTTGTTACCGTATAAAACAGTTCTATTCATTTTTAAACTCTATAAGGCTTAAGCTTCATTAGTAATATCTTTAATAAAAGCTTCGAGCGTAATCTCTGATTTTCGTTTAACTGCTATAGCTAAGCGAAGGTTAAAGCATTATTAATCTACCTAAATGGGCCATCTATTAGAACAGCTAGCAATAAATATAATAGAGTGCTAGTGAAAGGGAGGGGCAGAGTCGAGAGCTTCTAATTTAGTAATTAAAAGCCTAAAGGCGATGATATAAGCTTTAAGTGAATTAAAGTAGTTATATTTAATAGTAATATAGGTCTATATAGCGTTATATTTAAGCACTATTCCAAATCCTTTGTACTATTTTTAAAGAGCTTCCTATATATCTAAGGCAGATTTATCGCCTTCTATATAAGCTAGTAGGCCTAGTTTGCAATTAAGTATAATAGCAAGCTTTATCTAAGATTCCTTAGCTTCCTATCTAATCTAATTATCCCTTTCCTTAAGAGTAATAGAACGGTCCTATAAGTCAACCTTAAGTAGAGCATATATTCTAACTTTTATATAAAGATATATAGTCAAAGCGTTTGACTTTATAAGGTTCAAAACCTTATTCCTTTACTAGCTATAGTCCTCTACGCCTTTAAGCTTTTAAGACTCAAAGAGGCTAAGGGTAGCTGAAGACAATAACAATATCTTATTTATATATATATATATAGAGTTATTAAAAGGAGGAGAAGGAGAAGGAGGAGGAGATAAACTATTGAATTCGAGTTTAGGGTATTATATATCAGTCCTTTTAAAAATAGGTGATTCAAGCAGTAGAGTACTTTTAGCAATTAAGCTAGTAATCTTAGCTATCAGTCCTAATAATTCAGCTATAGTAACGAATCTTGCGTAAGCTTGGATTATTATCACGGCACAGTTGTACTATAATCGCGATAAAAGCACGAGAACTATCCGAGCAGAAACAGAGGCGAAATAGACTAATGCAATAGATACGCCGCACCTTTACTATACCTTTCCTTTAGTAGATAGAATATGACTTATTAATAGAAATCGACTTCTAGGAGTCGTAGGCTAAGGAGAGCATATTAGGGAGAAGGCTTCCTACTTTATATATACTCCTTAGCTTTGAATTCTATACGATTTAGTAGCCTTAATCTTAGTGACTTTATCGACTTATACCTTACTTCTACTATTATATAATTTAAAGCTTATACCTCCTCCGGCTTTATAAGGCGATATAATATACTTAGTAGAGGACTAGTACCCCCTTAGAGACCCTTCTTCCGACCGACTCTTATAATATATAAAAGCAACCTAAAGAATAGCCTCGACGTTTAGTCCCTTCCTGAACTTAAGAATCGAAAGAAGAGCTAATAGACTTAGCTAAAACAACTGTTGATAGTCAATAGCTCTTAGCTGACTTTAAAAGAAATTATAAAATCTATAAATTAAGGCATTTCCTAACTATAGCCCTTAGTAGGATGAAAACGTTATATAAGGATCTCTTACTTTAAGAGAATCAACCCTAAGATAACGATGCTAGTACCTCTTAAGTTAAGCAACCTCTTAATTAAAGAGGATACCCCTTAAAATCCTATAGAAGACGAATCCCCTATATCGGCCGACTCTACTAGCAAGCCTTAACTAGCCCCCTCTTTAAAATAAACCTTATATAATATAGAAGATATATCAACCTCTTTTAAATAAGAAGCCTTAATCCGACCTATCTCTTATATTAATATAAAGGCTAAAAGAGACGACTTCTTTATATTACTAAGGTTCTGAACTAAGGTAGGCAAAAGATCTACTATATATAAGGATCAACTAGTAGTAGAGGAACGCTTAATAGAATACTACTACTAATATATTAAATAATAAGATTTAATAGTTTAGAGTTTTTATAATTATAATTAAAGAATAGAAGAAGCGATTATACTTATAACTGCATAGCTATAAGAAGAGCTTAAAATGACCTAAGAGACTAGCGTATATTAGAAGAGCTTAGTAAAAGAATAATAATATACAAACTCAGCTAGCTAGCCAGCTACCCTTACTTTATAAAGCCGACCTCTTTTCGAAAATCCTTATAAAGATCCTCTTACCGCTTAGCTTAGATAGCCTATCGAAAGGGAACCTTACTTTAATACCTTTAACTTTAGAGGATAGAGTCGAACCTTTAAACTTAGTCGCTAGGTCTACTTAATAAAGATTAAGGATTTAAACCCCTTTTTAAGTAAAGGGGATATAAAGGTTAAGGACTAGATCTTTAATATATAGTAGAAGATAAAGGTTAATTATATAAAGTTCTTTAATAAATCGGTTGCCTTAGTATATACTATTAGTTTAATAATAAGGGACACTTAAAGCCTAATCTAAGATCGGCTTATAAAAGGATCTATTAGATAAATTAAGATGGCTATATAGCTATTCCGAATCTTATAAAGGGCCTATAGAGTTAGTAAAGAAATAGAGTAATAGATAGCTAAAGATAATTAGATAAAGCTTAAATAGGGAAATACCCCTTTTATAGCCTTTTAGGCCGACTTCTATAGACTAGCTTTTAAACTAGGGAAGTCGACTAATAACTAATATAAAGCGCTTTAAGATAAGGTAAAAGTGTCTTTGCTAAAGCAACTCTCCGATTAGAAGTTCGACTACCTTAAAGACTTAGCCAAATGGTTTATAGATAAAGAGAATTAATAACTCTGCCTCTTACTATAATGCTCTAATTAAAATAAGTATTAGGCTAAAACTTCCAACTGGTCCTCTTCTACCTTTTGATAAATAGGACCTGTATATTATAAATAAGCCCTAAGTCGTCTTTAAAAGGAATTAAGCATTACCCCTAGACCTTTAGTACTTAAAGATGATAAACGCGCCCTTTATAACTGAACCTTAAAGTCCGATAATACTTACTATAAGTATAGATAAAAAGGGCACTATAGCTAAGACTGCCTTAAATAATATAAGATTATATTAATAGAGAAAGGCTGCGATAAACTAAAGAATAATACTAAGATAATAGATAATATAGAGGAATCGGGAAACGAATCGCTTTAGGATTTTAAGTATCACTTCTAGAGCGCAACCGATACTAGGAATCGGTCGACCTATCTAGGCTAATTAAAGGCTAGCAATTTATAACCTAATGCCGACTCTATTAGAAAGGGCGCTATACTAACCTAATAGCCCTAATAGACTATAAGGCTAACGCCTTAGGAATTATTAATCGTAAGATACTCCTCTTCTTAACTATATAGCTAAAGTTACTAACTTACTACTTTAAGAGACCGATCCCCTTATAAGGATTTGTTATGCAGAAAATAGGCTAAATATGCTAGTACGCGCCCTAAGGTATGGATTCACATTTTAGCCAAGCGGTATTATACACAACAGTTATAAGCCCTATAAGCGCAGCGATAAATCTTTTCGCATTCCTCTTGCGCAAGGTTTAGCCGACGTTTCTTTCGCTTCGAAGTTCTACCGGTCGCCGATTTCCCAAATTCTCGGCAATAATTATACTCGGTTTCGACTGCATCGATAGAAGTTTCGATAGATTTGAGTAAAACGACCTCCGACGTATGGCCGAAGGAGAAATTGCGGTCTTCCGGCCCTTTCGACCACCTATTTTCTACTAGCTTAGCGGTCTATGCGCTATATCTATGCTACTACAGACTGGGCTAGTACTTAGGCCGCCGGAGAAACTGTTCTTCCGGCGACCTAGGGGGTGTGTTATATAGAAAATAGGCTAAATATGCTAGTATGCGCCCTAAGGTGTGGATTCACATTTTGGCCGAGCGGTATTATGCACAACAGGATTTGATAGATAACCTAGCGAAGCTATTTAATAGGTTATATAAATAGATATTACAATCGATAAATACGACTTTAAAGGATAGTTCTTCTTAATTGCCGACTTAGGCTTATATAATATAATCTTAGGTTGCAAGTGGTTAGCTAAATAAGATATAATTGTCGATTATAAGAGGAAGAAGCTATATTAGCCTAATGTTTATTAATTAGATTAATAGGACGCCGATTAGAGAGACTAGCAATAGCTTAATAAGACTAATATCCTTAGACCGCCGAAAGCTCTTAAAGACCCTTTGATTAAGTCTAAGAATATACTAATATAGGACTTTAATACTTACCTTATTAACTATAAATGATAAAGAGAGGAACTTAATATTAATACCCTCTAACCGATAAATATAGATATATTAATAATCTTAGGGCTAGCCTTTAGAGTTAGCCTCTATTAGACTAATACTAAGATTAGGTCGGTTACGCTTATAGAACTAGATTATCTCTTTAAAAAAAGAAATAAAAGGACCCCTTATATCCTAACTTAATGTAAAGCTATCGTTTGCTATCTAGACTTAAGGATAGATAGGACCCCGATTTATATGATAAAAGAGTATAACGGCTGCACCTCCACTTAGTGCAATTACCTGGGAGTACGGCGTTTTAAGGTTTTGCAATCTCGATTCGATATAGGGTTTTCTCAAATCGACCCTAAAGGTATAAAAGGATATTCTTGCATAATATTACGTAAACGGATAAAGAGCCTTAAGCTACTTATATATATAAGGAAGAAGGGCTTTCCCTTAAGGAGGGCTCTCTAACTTCTTCGTTTCCTTTGTATTAGACCTATAGAATACGCCTTTTGCACTACTCCTTACTCCTATACTTGATCTCGCACTTCGGCGGTTCTATATTATTATATTAAATGAAGAAGTTCTTCTTTACTAGGGACGGCTTTTAATAAAATCCTACTCCTTTTGAAATTCGATTCGCAGTTGTTTCAACTTTCGATAGAGTTAGGATCCTAAAGATCTCTTAAATAAACTAAGAGCTTAAGTATAGCTTATTAACTAGTATAATTAAGGAACGCTTTTATTAGCCGGATTTTCTCAACTACTCCTTTTATAGAAGTGCTATAAGTAGAAGTTAAGAGAGCACTACGCTACTAGAACCCTTTTTCTATAGGACCCCTTTTTAATTAAATTACTATTAAAACCAAAATCGGTAAAATGAATTCCCTACTAGCTGGAAGTTAGCAAATACGGAATATACCCGGCTTGTTTAAGGAACTAGCTTCTATAAGGAGTACCTTTACCCTAGCCCCTAGGGCCGGACCTTCCTTTGCTGCTAAGGGTAAGAGACTATAATGCTATAGCTAAGCTAACTAAGATGAATAAGACTTTTTAAACCTAAACGTCTTATAAGGAATAGTCTTAGGTTTAGAGGAATCCTTATAATACTAAGATTAATCTAATTAATAATTGCAAAGTGAGATTAGTAGGATTGCCTAGGCTATCTTTAGTTTAAAGACCTTAGTTTATTAAAGCTAAGAGATAGCTTAGCGCATATATTAGACTATTAAGTAAGAATTTACCTACCTTTGCTAAAGCGAGACTTAGCCTCCTTTAGAAGTTGATATAAATATAAGATAGCTAAAAATTCAGCTGATTGAAAAGATCACCCCCTTTAATAATAGGACCTCTTTAATATATAAGTAGTAGTTAGCTTTAATTTAAGACCGATTATAAGTCAATGCTAACCTATATTCGAATAAGCGAGCTTGCTAAGCCCTTATTTAAAGATCTACTATAGGATAAGCCTAAACGTACCTTGAACCTTAGTACCTTTTGAAGACTAACCCCTTTCGAAACTATTAAGAAATAGTAGAATTGCTAAGCAGTTACTTTTTAATTAGCTAAGAGGTAGACCTATTTCGATCTACTTTTTATTACCTCTATATAAAAGAAGCCGGTTATTTTAAAGAAACTTTCCCTTAGTTTCAAGCCCGATTCTAATCTATTGCGATCTAAGGAGAGGTCTTAAGATCTAAGTAGTTCTTCTTTATAT
The DNA here is from genome assembly GCA_024741835.1 of Diplocarpon mali. NCBI lineage: Eukaryota > Fungi > Ascomycota > Leotiomycetes > Helotiales > Drepanopezizaceae > Diplocarpon > Diplocarpon mali. Next base: position 36,937 of record JAENRP010000207.1, read on the forward strand.
AAAATAAGATTACCCCTTAGCTTAAAGCTGCTTGCGCTTTAGTTAAGGCCTCTTAAGGGAAGGACTATACTATTATAATTAACTAATTAAACGCCTTTAATACTAAATGCTAAAGTAACCAACTTCTTAACCCTTTAATTAGAAGTAAGGCGACCTTAGTATTATATTAAAAGATATCCGGTTCGCTCTTTAATAAGGCCGCTCGCGGTCTAAGCGCTAGAAATACTACTTGAGTTTCTAGGCCACTAGCCTCGAAGCCTATTACCCCTTTTCGCTAAGATACGCCAGCTAAGGCTAGTTCTCCTGCTTTGCCCTTTAAGCAAGCTACCTACTGGACCTATAGTAAAACTAATTACTATAAGATTAAGTGCCCTTCTGCAGGTAAGATTAATGCTTTAAAAGATATAAAGGAAGATGATCCGACTTTGGATTTAATTAAAAATAAGGTCGAAATAGAAGAAGATTAGGAAAATGAAAAGGCTTAGGAAAAGACTTTTACTTAAGCCTGCGAAAGTGCAACTTATTAAAGCTAGATCTTAACTCTTTAATAGGAGGGAAGCAATTCCTAACCTCTTATACTATTAGTATAAATGGACTTAGAGTATTATTATTAGCTTTAGCAAATACTAAAGCCTTTAATTACCTATTCTTAAATCGTTCCCTTTCTATATATCTTTTAAGAGCAATTGGCTTTAAAATTCTTCCTTTTCCAACCCTTATTCCTATCTATAGATTTTAAAATACCATTTGCGCATAAGCTACGTACTATATACGCTTTTACTTAATAATTAATAGAAAGCGTATTTATAACTGCCTTTAGGTTATTCTTAACCTAGGCTAGCGCAATGCTATTATTAGAGTCAAATGGATGCGCCGATTCCGACTTAAACTTAATCCGAAGGAAAACCGATTTATATAGTCTTTATATTACCCCCTATCTTCCTAATTTGCAAAGGAAATTATCATTTATCTTCCCCCTTTTAAAGGACTTTAGATCCGATCTGATTATTAAGCTAATATTAATTATAGAGAACGAGAAATAGCTATAGATAAAGCTTAATAGATTAATAGAAGATAGTCCTATATTAATTTAATAGCTTTAGCCAAGCGCGAGATCCTTATTACTATTATTAAGCTAGTACCCTTGCCTATGATTAAGCTAGATCTGGGAATACTACTTAATATAAATCGACTATATTCTGACCTTATTTGCAAATGCCCTAAAGCCGCAGTTCCTATTTGCGAAATTAGTACTAACGCCTTTTATTATAATATAAAGCATAAGGAGACTGAGTTCTTTTAAACTAATATTTATAAAGTGGATAGGATTTTAAAGGAAAGATATAAGCCTAAGAATCCTAATATCGAAAAGCTAATCAACGATCGACTTTTAAAATAGTACTAATCTTTAAGATAAGCCTTTTTAAAAAGGGATGCAGATACCCTCTCTCCCTATTAGTACTACAATTATAAGATATAGTTAAAAGGGCCCTTGCCTAATGCCTATTCGCCCCTCTACCGCCAATCTACTAAGGAGCTTAAGGTTATAAAGGAGTACTTACTTAAGAATTTAAATAAAGGCTTTATTAAGATAAGTACTAGCCCCTTTGCTTTGCTAGTACTATTTATAAAGAAGGCCGACGGTAGCCTTCGATTTTATATAGACTACCGGAAGTTAAACGCACTAACTTAAAAGGACGCTTACCCGATTCTAAGGATAGACAAGCTTTTAAAGTAAGTATCTAAAGCTAAGATTTTTATAAAGTTAGATATTTAAGCCGCTTTCAATCGAATACAAATGGACCTTGAATTAAAGGAATATACTACCTTTCGAATAAGGTACAGATCCTATAAATGCAAGGTTCTCCCATTTGGCCTCTATAATAGACCTAGTACTTACTAGCAGTATATAAATAACGTTCTTTTAGATTACTTAAATGATTTTTATATAGTGTATTTAGATAATATTTTGATTTACTTTAAGAACGTTAAGGAGTACTAGGGCCATATTGAAAGGGTACTGAAACGACTCTTAGAGGCTGGCTTTTAAGTAGATATTAAGAAGTGCGAGTTTTATATTACTTAAACTTAATATCTTAAATATATTCTAATAATAATTAGGATCGAACCAGACCTTAAAAAGGTTGAACTATTACGCAATTAGAAGTACTTAAAAACTATTACTAAAGTGAAGTCTTACTTAAGATTTTATAGGTTCTATTAATAATTTATTTGCAACTTTAGGCTAATCGCCAAACCCCTTTCTATTCTAACCTAACTAATAGTGCCTTAGAATTAGATAGAAGAGTGCCGAATTGCTTTTGAAGAGCTTTGCAAGTAGCTGCTCTCGATTCAGCAGATTTACTATTTTAACCCTAACTTACTTATAAAGCTAGAAACTAATGCCTCTAATAGCGTTATCGCTAGAGTACTTTCTTAGCAATACTCTAATAAGCAATAGTACCTAATCGGCTTCTATTTATATATACTCTTTAGCTACGAACTTAATTGGGAAATATATAATAAGGAACTCTTTGCTATTATTAAATCCTGCTATAAATGGAGACCTAAGCTTATATTACTTAAGGAGTGAGTTAATATTTACTCAGATTACCGCTCCTTTAAATACTTTATAACTATTAAGGTTCTGATTGCAAAATAGTACTAATAGATAGAATTCCTATTTGACTTCAATTTTCGAATCGTATATATTCTTAGCAAAGATAACCAAAAGGCTAATATTCTTAGCCGCTAAGAGTAGGATATGCCAGTTTATAAATAAGCGAAGCTAGATAGCCGATCCTAGGTTCTGATTTCCTTAGCCTAGTTAGACCCTTAAATTAATACCGAACTAGTTGAAAAATTTCTTGCTGAATCTGCCGAAGGCACCTTTGCCCTAATATCAACTGATACTCCCGATTCGACTCTAAATCGACTTAAGGATTCCTTTAATTTAATTAAGAAGCTTTATTAAAATAATTGCAAATCCTTTTAAGAGATTCGCGCCAACCTCCTTAAGAACTACTTCTTAAAAGATAGATTGCTTTACTTTAAGGAGTATCTTTGCATATACTATAATACTCCCTTATGTACTTATCTAATTTAAAAAGCTTATAACCAACCTTTAAGCGCATACCTTAGTAGCTTAAAGACCTATTAGCTACTTGCTCTTAAGTACTATTAGGTCGGGATAGGTTCGGATTGCAAAAGATTTATTATAAACTATAGACCTTATCAATTCTCACATTCGAAGACAACTAAATAATAAGGCCTTTTATAGCCTTTTCCTATTCCTAACTATCCTATATAGCACTTATATATAGATTTTAAGGATTTCCCTCTTAATAAGTACGGTTTTGATTAAATCCTGGTTTTTATAGACCGACTTAGTAAGAGTGCTATTACGATCCCTTATTATAAAGATATCGACGCTTAAGGAACTGCCCGATTGTTCGTTTAATAGATATATCGATTCGACTATACTCTAGAGATAATTACCTCCAACTAAGGCCCCTAATTCGTCTCCTCATTTTAAAGAGAGTTCTGCTGTATTATTAGTACTAAGATTAAACTCTCTATAGCATACTATAAGGAGACTAACGGCCAAACGGAGATTATGAATAAGTATATTGATTTAAGGCTATAGCCTTTTATTAATTACTATTAAGATAATTAAAGTAAACTGATTCCATTAATAGATTATATACAATCGACTCTCCTTTACGCTTTAATTAGTATAACCTTATATTAGCTTAAGTATAGAGTTATACCTTAAATAAGTTAGGACTAGATCTTGCTAAAAACGTCTAGCCTATAAGAGAAATTGAACTAAGCAAAGGCTAGGCTTATAGTAGAAAGGATGCATACAGCTTAGGAAGTAGCAAAAGGCAATATAGAACGCGCTTAAAAGAAAATGCGTAAATCTATAAATCAATACTAAAGGGAGATTGATTAGAAACTTAAAGATATAGTCTACCTTTTAATAAAAAACCTTAAGAATTACCGTCTTAATAGGAAACTGGCCAATTAATAGGATAGCCCTTTTAAGGTTCTTAAGAAGGTAGGTAATTTATATTAGATCAAGCTGCCTATAGGTTCTATAATATATAATATCTTCACGCTAGAGCTATTATTTAAAGATTTGCAAAACCCTTTATTAAGTTAGGAATAACCCTAGCCTATTATAGAAAAGATCGCTAGGTAAGAAGAATATAAAGTATTTGAGATATTAAGTATACGCTTATCTTAAGGGAACTTAGAGTACTAGGTCAAATGGATTAGTTATAACCTTAATCCTAGTTAGTATTACGCCTTAAATTTTGCAGGATCCTTATATAAGATTTACGACTTTTATTAAGCTAATCCTATAAAGCTAGGACTACTTTAAAACCTATAAGCTTAGCTAAAGGCTTAGGAAAGTGGTATAGAAGATTATAGTCACTTAGAAGATAATAGGCCAGATGCGAAATAGGTTAGTAAATAAATCT